>OY992876.1:40121112-40168612 GCA_963921405.1 Cepaea hortensis | reverse complement strand
ATGCTTCGTTAGTACATCCACTGAGACTACTCAGATACCCCTACCAGACTAGTCATCGTCCTGCCCTCCTGCCTCCGCCCCCTTCTTTCAATGTGCTCACTGAACCGTAACACCTAGCACCGGGTATAAAAAGAATACATCGGAGATTTTCGGAGTTGCTTACAGATCTGAACTGTGAGGTGAGTATGAACATTTTTTTCAATTAACATGTTCTTTTCAATTAACATTTTTTTTTCAATTAACATTTTTTTTTTTCTATTAACACTTTATCAATTCTCATATTCTCTTCATTGCCTTCATTTTTTCATGCTTTTGCTCTTCTCGTCCTGTCGTCACCTTCTGATGTAGTCAGAGGAGATTTCTTTGGCTGTATGTTGTGTTTGTGAATGTGTTTGTTTGCTGATGAAGGCTAATCGCCGCAACGTCCTGTATGTGTCTTAATTATGTTATGTAAAGCTGCACTACTTTGTGTCATTTTATATTGTTTACATCTCTTCTCCAGGAGCATCTGTCTGTTGCAACTCTTTCCCACGTGTCTGGATCTATTCCAAGGGTTTTCATATCTTGTTTACACACATCCCTATACCGCATTTGGGGTCTTCCGGTTGGTCTCTTTCCTGTGGCTAGTTCTCCGTATAGGAGATCTTTGGGAATACGTTCATCCTCCATTCGAGATACGTGGCCCAGCCACCGGAGGCGTCTCTGCCTCGAGGAGGGAGTGCACTGTGGTAATATCTGCTTTTTCAAGCACATGTTTGTTTGTTATGTGGTCTCTCCATGTTATGCTCAGGATACGTCTCAGACATCTCATATGGAAGGAATTCAACCTTCTTTCCTGTCTTTAGTACAGGGTCCAGGATTCAGACCCATAGAGTAGTGTGCTAACAACACAAGCTTTATATACTTGAGCTTTTGTACGCTCTGTTAGTCTATTATTCTCCCAAACTCTTTTAGTTAGACTGGAAAATGTTGTGGCTGCCTTTCCAGTGCGTCTGTCGATTTCTGTCTCTAATGAAAGATTATCTGATATTGTCGACCCCAAATACACAAACTCGTGGACAAGCTTCAATCCGTAATTAGAAATTTTGATTGACGGAGGCGCACCAGCATCTTGTTCCATCACATGTGTTTTATTTAGGCTAATGGTGAGCCCAAAGTCTTTGCAGGCGGCTGCAAAACCATCTATGAGCCCTTGAAGATCTTCTGCTGTATGAGTAGTCAGTGCTGCATCATCTGCAAAAAGTAGTTCTATTACGCATCTTGATCTTATTTTGGTCTTTGCCTTGAGTCTTGATGGGTTAAAATGTTTGTCATCAGATCTTGTGTGGAGGTATATACCTTCAGTGGCAGTCCCAAATGCCTGCCTTAAGAGAACGGCGAAGAAGATACCAAAGAGTGTAGGAGCAAGCACGCAGCTCTGCTTTACTCCGCTGCTGATGCTGAATGACTGGGATGTTGAGCCGTCAAATAAAATGGTCCCCTGCATGTTTTCGTGAAATGATTTCACGAGACTAAGAAGGGTGGGTGGACATCCAACCTTTTCAAGGACCTTAAAAAGGCCACTTCTGCTAGCGAGGTCAAATGCCTTTGTGAGGTCGATGAAGGCAATATATAATGGCTTCCTCTGTTCTTTGCACTTCTCTTGGAGCTGCCGGAGTGAGAAAATCATATCGATGGTGGACCTGTTGGGTCTCTAAATCAGCACTGCGATTCGGGGTAGATTCTTTCAGCAAGAATGTGTAACCTTTAAAGGATTACTCTGGCAAAAATCGTGCCTGTAATGCTGAGTTGGGAAATACCGCGATAGTTGTTGCAGTCGCTTCTGTCGCCTTTGTTTTTATAAAGGGTAACGATGTTTGCGTCTTTTATATCTTGTTGTACTGATTTTTCTTTCCAGCAGAGCTGAAATATTGCATACAGTTCTGGAATGATTGTTCCTTTACTACATTTTAAAATTTCAAGTGGAATACTATCTTTTCCAGGTGCCTTGCCGGATTTGAGAGAGTCTTGTGCTTCGCTGATTTCTGTGAGGCAAGGTTCGTATCCAGGGCATGCATGGCGGACTGTTGATCGATGGCTTCCATAGCTTCTTCACTGACAGTGTTATCCACTGAGTATAGCTCTGATTAGTGTTCTACCCATCGATCCATTTGTTTCGCTCGATCTTTTATGATTACCCCCTCAGTTGATCGTAAAGGGGCCATCTTATTTTTTGATGGACCGACAGCTTGCTTGATGCCCTCGTACATTCCTCTTTTATTTCCAGTATCTGCACAAGTTTGAATTTGAGCAGAGAGCTGTAGCCAGTACCTGTTCGCACATCTTCTTGCCATCTGTTGTACTCTATTTCTGGCCGTTCGCAATGCCTGCAATGTTTTCTCTGAAGGTGATGTTTTATACATTGAGAATGCATGTCTATTTATTTCCAGGACTGGGAGCATCTCTTCAGAGTGTGCTTCAAATAAGTCGGTAGACTTAGTTTGCTTCTTGCCAAATGTTGATAGTGCTGTATTGTAGATGGTGTCGCGAAAGTGACTCCATCTCTCGGTGGAATTTCCGTTTGTGGGGCCAGGCAGAGTATCCGCTAGAGCATGCATGAATTTGTTGACCTTCTCTTTATTTTGGGTGCCGCTTGTGTCAATGCGTGGTCTTCCTTCTGTTCTGCTTCTGTAGATTCTCTTGGGCTTTATCTTCACCTTGCTGGAGACGAGTGAATGGTCGGTGTCGCAGTCAGCACTATGATAGCTGCGAGTCAGCCGTACATTGCAGAGATTGCTGCGTTTAGTGAGCACCAGGTCTAGTTGGTGCCATTCTTTGATCTGGGGTGCCTCCATGACACCTTGTGTTGAGGTTTCGTGTCAAAGAAGGTGTTGGTCACGCACAGATTATGGTGGCTGCAGAATTCCAAGAGACGTTGTCCATTGTCATTGATCTTCCCAACGCTAAACTGTCCTAGACATGAAGGCCAAGATTTGTGGTCAGAGCCAACCCTGGCATTGAAATTCCCCAGGATAAAAAGATGTTTCTCTGGTGTTTCACTGACTTCTTTGCTAAGGTCGTCATAGAACTTGTCTTTAGATTCTGATGCTGCAGTTAGTGTTGGGACGTAAACGCTTATAATACTAACTGGGCCTGCCTCTGTCTGGAGTTGGAGTTTCAGTATTCTTTCAGTGTCATCACTTGATGGTATGATGGAATTAAGCAGCTTGTTTCTGATAGCGAAGCCAACTCCATGCTCCCTGGTCTCTCCGCACGGCTTGCCATGCCAGTAGAAAGTGAAGTCCCTCTCCTTGATGCTTCCAGATTCTTGGAGTCTGGTCTCTTGCAGGGCGACAATGTCTATCCCCAGTCTTAGTAGTTCGTTGTTTATCACTGCAGTTTTGCGGGCATCCACAATCTCGTTTAGATCGTCTGAGATGCCAGGGGTAATGGTTCTTACGTTCCATGTTCCCAGCCTTAGGGCCGGTTGTTTTGTTCTTTTCTTGTTGCTAGGTGTATAGATTGCGGTCCATGTGTCAGGATTTTCCCCTCAAGCTCCACACAACCTCAGGAGCAGATGAACCGTGGCGAGACAACACCTTATACACTGGGGGCTGCCCAGCTTAGGCGGGCGGTAGCTGTCTAGTGATATACAATGATCTCTCCCACCGTCGGAAGTAGCCCCTGGCGCCTTGCTCTACACCAATCGAGCATTAAGACTTATAACCGGTAAATGCTGCTTCCCGTGTTGTGTCACCGCTTTACGCGGTGCTGAAGTGACCTCTTCAGGGCACAAGCCTGGGCAATGGAAATCGGAGAACCAGCTGTTGCCCAGTAGCAAGTTCCCCCTCTCCATGTCGCCGTTGTTGACCAAGGGAAAGACAGTAGCCAATGCAACTTGGCATCGGTGCCGTCGCAGGAGTTGCCAGAACTATGTTGTTTACAACATAGCCTTAGTGACTCCATCTCCGGATTTGTCCTCAGGGTTTACTCCCGAAGCCTTTCCCATATGGGTATACCCGCAAGGCAATTATCGTAACTTATTCGAACAATGTACGGATAGTTACAGGTTAGTCGCATGTGCTTTACACTACATCACAATCAATCCAATCATTTTCCCACTTGTTTCTTTATGTTTATATATCAGTCTTTGTGCTTTTTACTGTTTTCATGTGAAGCTTCTTTGCCCTGTTTCCAACCACAGGTCGAATATCACCTAAACCAGTAGTCCTATCCGCACACCCCTGTACCCTAACCTGTAAACATACACATGTACCATCGGATATCTTAATATTTGAAGAGATGTAATCGCCCACGGAAGCCGACAAGTCTCTTGATATTGATGACTAATATTACTACTAACAACTCAATTGCTATTACTACACAGCCACGTCAACACATGAGGTGACCCATGCTGTCGGAGATCGCAGTTTATGGCGCGTAATGATCGTCCATGCCAGCCGACAAGTCTCCTGATGTTAATGATGACAACTGTTTCTACCACCACCACCACCACCACCACCCCCACCCACCCCCCCACCCCCCCCCCCCCCCCCACCACCACCACCACCATAGGCTTGTGTTTAGTAACTCACATACAGATTTCAGGAAGTTTCCGCCCCTTGGAGTTGTAGTACTCTTTGCAGGCAATTTGACTTTTGTTACATTTGTCCTGTTTATATTGCTTTGAATCGTGTGCCTAAGTGCGTGTTGTAATAGATTAGTAATACTACAGGACACTTATTATTATTTCGCCATATGGAGTGAGGAGCTCAGACGACAAAATGCATCCTTCTTTTACCCTGTGCTTTATTTATTCACACATGCTCACTTTATTTCCGATTTTAATCGCTGCTACTTGTTTTCAGTAAATATTAAAACAAAAATAAAACTAATATAATGAGATAAATCCCGTTGTTGTCAATATTCTCCAATATTTTGAGCATGTTATCGTACTTCACGTTATCAAATGCTTTGGTGTAAGTTATAAAACACAAGTATAGGTTGTGTTTTTCTTTGGGGGGGGGGGGGGGGGGGGTTGGCGGTGATAGGAGTAAGGGGTGGTGGGTATGGGATCTCAATTGGTCACTCAATTAGTGTTTGTGATGATTATATTAACATGTATATTAATATGTACATTGCTTTTTCTTGGTTCCGTTGCATTCCACAAATCCATACTTTTCTTCGTTAATTGCATTCCTTATTTTCTTCTTGACCTCATTATAACCCTAGTGAAAAATGTGGTTGTATGATTCATGAGGTTGATTGTAAGAAATTCCCCGCATTCAATTGCTCCTGGTCTGTTAGGTAGAACTATACATGCATATTTCAGTACAGCACCAGGTATAGAAGTACATTTAATTAGAGATGTTGGTTAATATATTTGGAATCCCAGACTACGGTAAATACTAGATCAGATTGAAGAGTCATGAGCTCAATACCAATTGATAGGGATGTTATGTCTTGTTGCAAGCAAAACAGCCACGAAGAAGAAGCAGATGCTGAGAGTATGGTGGGAGGAGGAGGAGCAGAGGAAGAAGGAAGAGGAGAGTGAAATAGTAAAGAATAAGAACGAGGAACAAACGGAGAAGGATTAGAAAGTTGACAAATTAGAGAAAGAAAAAAAGAGAAAAAAAGGAAGAATATAAATAAGAACGAATGAGATAAAAACAGCAGCAAAAACAGTAGCATTGTAGGATTAGCAGCAGCAGCAGCAGAAGAAGAAGAAGAAGAAGAAGAAGAAGAAGAAGAAGAAGGAGAAGAAGAAGAAGAAGAAGAAGAAGAAGAAGAAGAAGAAGAAGAAGAAGAAGAAGAAGAAGAAGAAGAAGAAGAAGAAGACGAACGAACGAATGAACGAACGAATGAACGAACGAACTAACAAACAAACTTTATTTTCAAAGGTATTTTCAATACATCATTCAAGGCTAACAGAAGAAGAAGAAGAGGAAGAGGGGAGAGAGAGAGAGAGAGAGAGAGAGAGAGAGAGAGAGAGAGAGAGAGAGAGAGAGAGAGAGAGAGAGAATCGAAGGAGAAGAAGAAGAAGAAGAGACGCAGCAGAAAAGGACTAGTAATTGTATTAACGGTGTCTGGCTCAGAGATTTATTGCTGCAAACTACATCCTGTCATGGTCAGAGTTCACGCAAGCTAACAATACATGCAGTAACCAATAAACCGGTGGTGAGCTGTCATAATCAGAGTTAACACATTTTAACAATACATGCAGTAATCAATGAACCGGTGGTGAGTTGTCATAATCAGAGTTAACACAAGCTAACAATACATGCAGTAACCAATGAACCAGTGGTGAGCTGTCTAGTAGAGAACAAACCCGCCCAGCTCCTACTACGAACTCATCCTTTTCCAGACCAGTTTTTTAATCGCTCACTCACTTTGAAAGCAAGCATAGTCCAAGGACGTGCTACTATTTAAAGTAAACCGAACTGATGTTTGCGTGTGAATGAACTTTTACCTATTGAGTGTCCCTCGACATTAGGCGAACCCACTCCGACTTCAAAGATACATGTAATTTACTTCTCCAAGTCAAAAACCAGAAGTTTGAACCGGTGTGGCGATTGAGCAGATCGTGACCCACTCAGTTAATGTAGAAGTAGGCCAAAAAACGCCCAACGTCATGTTTGTTATAGAATGGCAATTTTCTACTCTGGTGAAAAATGTGGTAACATGTTGCCTTCTATTGAAACTGTTTATCCATCTCCACTGCGCATGACACCGACTTATGATATCACTTGATTCGCTGCTCCGGATGGGTGGCTGTTCGCAGTTCAAACGGTTGCGTGGACTTGACTTGGGAGTTTATTGTTTCCAGTGCGGACTGGAATATACAACATCAGAAGGTAGGACAACCGACTAGCAATTTAACTCTTACTCTTTCAGTTTCAAGAAGAAATGCATGAGTAGTTGGCTCTACTTATCTGTAGTTATAAAATAAATAGAATTAGGGCGTTTCACAAATTTCACCACATCTTCAAATTTTCACAAATTTCACAACATATTTGTTGTAGGTTAAACTATACAATATATTGTCAGAGTTGTTAACAACATCATCATCCTCAAACATTATGTACACACATAGTAATGTGTCATGCCGATAAGCATGGGTGGCCATGGTCGCCATCCCACACGGCCATTAGCCTTGGATCAAGCCTGTTCTTGTTTCGATTTTCTCTTTGCCAACCCACTACCCATGTATCTCTTTGTTTTCCAATCAATGTTGCCAGTTGTCACTAAGTTGATTTCTCTTCATGATATTTTTTTTTTGTTTTAAATTCGCATATCCTTTACAGGACATCGCTGTCAATAGCAGCATCTTTCAGCTGTCTGTTGATTTCTTGGCAAGATTACGCTCAGTAGTTTGCCATTGCTTTCTGAGCGGCCGGCTCAGTTATCTAGCAAGTCACCAGCGGGGGACGAACCGCTCCCAGTTCTCGCCCGCTACGAGACTCTTGCGTGATAAACGGGATTACGGAGAAAGTGTTGTAACCCCTCGGCCAGAGAGACCGGCCTTCATGATATACCCATACAATATTGATTGTTCACGTCGAACTCCATTGTCATCTATTGCCTATAGTGCCCTGCGGTGTAGGAGAGAGTTGCGGTGGGGTGGGGGGGGGGAGGAAAGGGTCTTGAACCCGAGGAATACAGGTAGACTGGCTAGTGCAGTCACCACGAACTGTGCAGGTTGTACTTTTCTTTTTTTTCCCACGACAGAAAAAAAAAAATCCACACGTTACTGAGAATTCGAGGTCTCCCGAAGAAGAACTCTACATTATTGTCACACGTCGAGCAGATCCTGGTTCCCGAACGCAAGTAATAAAGTGTCACCTGTGGGGGTTGTTTGCATAGGTTATCTGCCGCCGTCAGTTGCATTGACTACATTATCAGGATCTGCCAGACTACCGCGTGAGCTAGCCACTTTGTTGTGTTTACAACCTTCAGTCTGCGTCCTACACGCCTCCACCCTCCTCAACCACTAGACCAACATTATAGTCTCTTGGCAGACATGACATTACATGTTACCACCTCAGCATTTTATTGTTGTTGCTGCTGTTTTGTGATTTCTTAACATGTTGGCTTTCAGTAATTTGTCATTGCTTTCTGAACGACCGGCATTCAAATCCATCCATCCATCCATCATGTGCCATGCCGGTAAGTGTGGGCGGTCATGTTTACCCATCTCACTCGATCACCAGAGTCGTGGATCAGCTCCGTGTTTCTGTCTCGACCATGCCACGAGGCCAAGCTATCCAGGTATTTGCTTCTAGGTCTTCCCCTTGGTCTGTTCCCTTCGATATTACCAGTTGTCACAAGTTCTCCAATTCATTTCTTTTCATAACATGCCCAAAAATTGTTGACTGTCTGCGTCTAATGTCTCTAATCAGTTTACGATCTTCATTTGTTTCTTGAAGAACTTGTTCATTGGTCTTTCTGGCTGTCCATGGTATTCTTTACATTTTCCTCAGAAACCACATTTCTACAGCCATCAGATGTTTTTCAGCTTGACTGCTCATTGTCCAAGCTTCACATCCATATAAAAGTACAGGTTCTATGTAGCACCTCAACACTCTTTTTCTCGTTTCAATTGACATCTTTTTATTGCTCAGTATGTTTTTCATCTTGCTAAAGGCTACCTTAGACATGGCGATTCTTGTTCTAATCTCTTCAAGGCATCTCCCATCAGATGTTATTACTGTTCTGAGATAATTGTACCTATTCACTTGTTGAAGAATATTCCCATTTACTTGTATGTTACATTGAGGTATTTCGCTCTTCCTAGTAACCACCATAACCTGTGTCTTTTTACAATTTAATTCTAACCCTCGTTGTTCACTGTGTGTAACAACTGCATCTACTAAATATTGCAGGTCCTGTTCATTGTCTGCAATCAAGACTGTACCGTCTGCATATCTAATGTTATTGATGCATCGTCCCCCAATGTTGATTCCTTCCATATCTTCAATATTTCTGAAAATACTTTCACTGTACAGGGAAAACAGATCTGGAGACATTACACATCCCTGTCTCACACCTCTCTTAATAGGCTGATATTGGCCTACTTCATTATCAACTTTTATGGCAGCTTGTTGTTTCCAATTTATGTTTTTTACAAGTCTAAGGTCTTTTCCATCAATTTGTAGATCTTCAAGCATCCTTATCATGTCGACATGTCTCACTTTATCGAAAGTTAGTTAGTTAGTTAGTTAGTCGAGAGATCATCCTCATTGCACATCGAATCAAACAGTCCATAAGTGCTCGGATCCCCTCCTCAGCAAATCCCGCAGCGTGTAGCGGCTAACGACACCAGTTCTGTGTTGGTTTATCAATCTTCTTTGGCTTCCTGCGTAGTGTTCTTGTTTGGCCACCCCTCTTTTAATTTGCTGCTCTCGCAGTCTGGCCATTGTTGTAGATTCACAGTCATCATTTGGTTCTCGCAAAAGTCTTACTTCTCGTAGAGCATTCAGAATGTCAGCCTGGTCCATGGCGCGTCCGCCCTCCACAGTAGCCACACCTGCGAGCTTGTCAGCCCGCTCATTTCCTTGTACTCCCGCATGCCCTGGCACGAAGATGAAACTAATCTTTGCCAGCCGAGACCGCTCCAGAGGCAGCAACCATTCTCTTCGGATCGACCCCTCCTCTATCCTCTTGATCATGTTCATTGAGTCGCTAAGGAAACAAGCCCTAGTGAATGTCTGTGTCTCGAGCCATGTTATTGCTTTACTTACTGCCATGACTTCCATGGTCAGGCTACTTGTGGTTTTAGTGAAAGCACCAGAGTCCTCCTTCACAATTCTCCCTCCGGCCCGAGCTGTAAAGGCCCATGAGCTTCTCACATGACGGACGACCGACCCATCTGTGTAGATGACCGCGTCACCGTCTAGCGAATTCTCGAAAATCAACGCTTGTACTTCAGCCTCAACAGCAGCCGGATTTTCTTGTCTGCATTTTCTATCTAGTTGGATGCAAACTGAAAAGGATGTGCAGAAGTCTGTTGGCACTTGCACCCACTCCTCGCCAGGTTCTAAGTCCTCAAGTGAACACACCTGTTGAAGAATGTCTTCGGCTTGACCCATCCACGACCGTCCTCTTTTTAACCTGCTGCCCTTCACCTTCCTAATTTCACTATGCAGTGGATGTTGTGTGTTTGCGTTAATTCTGAGGTAGGCGCGTGCCCTGCAAACTTGTATTCTCCCTTAAATGGTTGGAAAATCAAGAAGGTAGCGCATCGCCCTGCATGCTGTATCTCTTGTACATCCAAGAATAATGTGCATAGCTTCATTCTGTATCCTTTCCATCCTTTCTATCTGCTTATGGCTGAGAGTCAGGATTGCCATTGCATACTCCAAACAGACATGACCAGTCCCTCGTACAGAAGACATAGATGGCGCTGCTCACAGTTTGCTGCCGCCATCACCCGCATCGCTGCCAAACCCCGCTTGGCCTTTGTTATCACCTGGTCTATGTGCACATTATAAGCAAGGCTTCGATCAAACCGTATCCCCAGGTAATTCATTGCCTGCGTTCTTTCCACCGTCTCTGAACACAGCATTACAGTTGGTGTTGGAGTGTTGACAATATGATTATTCAACGAGAACCAAGTCACTGTTGCCTTTGTTGGGTTGACCATTGCCCCAGCTTCATCACACCAAGTACTTATGCGATTGAGTTCGGTTTGTAGTTCCACAGCAACCTCCTCTCTATCCTTACCCTGACGATACACTAAAACATCATCGGCATATGACAATGTCCTGCCAGGTCCAGTGATCTGCTCACTGGTGATTCTCACTGTGTAGGCGTTGAACAGTACCGGAGATATTGGTGATCCCTGTGGTAGGCCAGGATATATTGTTGTTGGTTCCGAAGTCCAACTGCCACATCTAAAAACTACTTTCCGTTGGAAGAGGGCTGCAGCGATCCAACTAAGGAGGAATGGACTCACGTTTAGTTCAAGAAGCTGAAACATTAAAAAAATCCAGTGGTACTCTGTTGTATGCGTCCTCAAGATCAATCGCTGCAGCAACGGTTTCAGTGCCTGAGTGGAAACCTTCATAAACATCATGGGCAAAGACTGCTGCATTGGTCCAGGTTTCTCTTTTTGGACGGTACCCACCCAGGGTAGGTGGGAAAACACCTTGCCTCTCTAGTTGGCTTGATATTTTCCTGGCAATTAACTTCTCCAGCAGCTTGCCTATTGTATTCTGTATGGTTATAATTCGATATCCCTGAATTTTTTTGTGGTCTTTGTCAGGCTTCGGCAAGGGAATTAGATAGCTGTGTAACCATTCCTCCTTGATGCTAGCACTCCCTATACTGTTGTTGTACATGTCTGCTAGTTTCTCTAGCTCATTGTCGGTACACCTATTTATGTCGTCGTATCTTATGCCATCAGGACCTGGAGCACTGTTTTTTGATCGTCGAAGCACAGCCTTGATTTCTTTCACTGTCACTGTGTCTTCATCCGAAGTGTTCTGGGCCTTGCATCTGTCTGAGGTGACCTCCTTGGCCAGATTTCGGCCTCCCATGTCTGTCTGGTTGCTCTGCTGAAGGTAGCGTTCAAAGAGGGCTTTGCCCTTGTCCTCGTCAGTCCTCTGCCAGATGAGGTCAGCACCTTGGAAGTCAGAAATGCTGTTATTCTTGACTACACCACTCATGCTTTTATGTAGTCGCCAGAACAATTTCAATGACTTGTCTGTGCTTACTCTTTGACACACCTCTGCCCATTTTTCGCTTTTAACCACCTTGACCAGTTTTTTTAAATAGCTTACTTTTGTGTGAATCTCTCTTTCTAAGTGCAAGCAGGGACTAGGATGACCAGCTCTGTTCTTCTTGGCATTTTGCCATCTCCTTACAGCACTACGCTTATCCACCCAAGTCTTCTCCACCTCGAAACTCCACCACGGTGGCTGCTCTCAGCTTTTTTTCCTGCCCTGAAACGTTCTGCGCTTGTCACGTCTTATTTTACTCACCACATCTTGCCCTGTACTGTCATACTGGAACGTCTTAACCTTTAACTTGTGCTGCCTGGTTCTGCCTTTCTCCACCAATATGCTGCAAGGGTGGTGGTCGCTGCCATGGTGTCCTAGGACACCCCATCTACACACTGTAGTGAGTGAAGGTGAAACTAGCGCCAGGTCAATAGCACTGTCCTCATCGCCTGGACGGCTTGCTGTCCTGGTGACACAGCCACTGTTGATACAAACCAGGTCGATGGTCTCCAGTGCAGTCTCGAGCTCCTCCCCCTGTGTATTGGAGGAAGTGTTTCCCCATGATCTGCCTTTAGCGTTGAAGTCACCACAGAAAATAACATTTCTCTCGTGGCCTAATATGCCACGTAAGCACTGCCACTTCTGGGCGTCCACACTCGCATTGCGGGCATAAACATTAACCAACACGAATGGTATACTGGAATGAACTTTATCGAAAGCCTTTGTGTAGTCAATAAAGCAAAGGTGTAAATCTTGTGTACTTCTATAGAACGTTCGATTACGGTTCTCAGTATATACACAGCATTTATTGTACCCTTTCCTTCTACAAACCCACATTGTTCTTCTCCTATTTCAGATTCTATTTTCCTCCTAATTCTTTGCATGATAATTCTTAGCAAAATCTTCGTGATGTGACTCATTATACTAATTGTTCGATGTTGATCACATTCCAAAGCTCCTGATTTCTTTGGGATTGCAATAAATACAGAATTACATAATTCCTGAGGTATATTTCCAGTATCATATATTGTATTAAGCAGACTGGTAACTTTATCTATTCCATATTCTCCTAAAGAATTAATCATTTCTGTTGTGACGCTGTCTGAACCGGGGGTCTTGCCAGATTTCATATGGTTAAGAGCATTCTGAACCTCCATCTTCAAAATTATTGGTCCTTCATTATTATTATGAACATCGTAGTGTTCGTCTCTGTTGTCGTCATAAAGGTTTTTCACGTAATCAGACCATACATGTAAGATCTGATCTTTTTCTATTATGACTCTTCCTTCTTTTGTCTTTAGGCAGCCTGCTGATGTACGTGTTCTTTGATTAGTAAGCTCCTGGATTCTTTTGTGCATTAGTTTCGCATTTTTACTGTTGTGTTGTTTTTAAATTTCTTCGCAGTTTTTCTCAAGCCATGTTTCTTTTGCCTCCCTACATAAGGTTCTGACTTTTCTGTGAATTTCTTCATATTTGGCAGGATTATTTTTATTCTGTCTTCTTGTTTCTATTAGTTGTAAAATTTCTTCAGTCATCCATGTCTTACGGCCCACTTTATTTAATTTTGGAATAGTTTTTTTCTGCTGCACAACTGATTGAATTCTTCAGCATTTCCCATTGATCACCTGGTGCGCATGACTATCCCTACCGAGCGAGGCTGCTCCTATGGAGCACCTATTTACGCCGTTTCTCTAATTATCGATGAATCCACACAACATGATTTTCTTGGCATCTATAAGAAGGTAGTTTGCCATTGCTTTCCTTCCTAGCAGTGACGATACTGGTCAGTGACCGTAGCCATTGTCTCCTCAAAAAAAGAGATCCTCTGCCTACCGTCGTGAAGGTGAAGACCATAACCTACAACTATCTGTCGGCTGCTCCAATCTTCATCCACCAACTGCACCCATGGCTTCACGTAACCCTGATCGGGGGGCTAAACGGGTACTCCACCTTGCCCAAGGGTGTCCCGTAGGCTAGCGGAGGGAAGGAGACGCCTTACTTCTCTTTTGATAAGGGATACCCCTACCCCGCTACCCTGATCATATCATAGAATGAAAATCAGTGCAAGGCTTCCAAATCGGCCGCAGATATGTTTTGAACGCTGTATTTTCTAACTGTGTTTGTAACCCCCTTTGCCACAACGCCGGTTTGTGCAATAACAGTATCCAGCAATGCTGCACCGTCTGCTCATTGGCAGCAGGCGGTACTATGTCGTCTGTGTATCTTACATTGAGGGTGTCTTCTTCTTCTGCATTCATAAGGAGCATTTTTTTGGACGTGATTGCGTTGTGTCTGTTTACAGCAGAGCTGCGTTTTTGCGCCGTTAGACCGACACATCCGACTTATGCGGGTATTTGTTGAGGGGTTAACCTTCCCAGCATTGAGGGTGTTATATCCTTCGATGGGTGCCGGTCGTTCAGAAATCAATGGCAAACTACTGAACGTAAACTTGCCCAGGAATCACGAATAGCCAAACAATGCCGGGGTTGACTGCTACGTCCACTCATATCGTCTAAAATAGTATTTTCACTATAAAGAGAAAAACAATGTATGACGACATTGCGTGTGATAAACATTCCGACTCGACGCTTTGTCGAGAAGACGACCACAAACTGACAGTGCAGATTATGGCTGGCACCCAAACTTCAGCTAAAAGACACGAAATGTATGAAGAAAAAGCCAAAGGCCAAGAAGACTGGTAGGACTGTTGATCCTGTGGCGACACATATCAGTCCCACTCCCACATCAGCTGAAGCTGTTCCCAATAAACAACCAACAGAGACCAAGCAGAAGCCAGCAGCAGCGGAGAAGCTCACGAGCCCACCAATGAGAACAGACAAGCAGCTCACCAAGGGCCTTCTCGCAGGAGGACAGCATAACTGAGAACTTTGCAGGCAAAATCATACCGAGGCTAACTAGCCACGGAGAGGCTAAACTGTCGGCGCTACCAACAGACAAGATACTCAGTTTGTTGGAGAACGAGCTAGGAAGACAGAACATCGTTCAGTTGCGCAAGACACCCGATGGAGTAGTGGTCTCCATTAACAAGACCGCAAAGACCACAGCGCTATTTAAAAAAAAAAAAAAACTCACACAAAAAGAGAAAGCCAACATGGAGCTACGCCACGGCATCTCAATGGAAGCCACCCGATACCGCATGACCAAAACGATGGGTCATCAAAAGAGTCAAGGCTCATCTCTCAAACGAACAAATCAGGGAGATGCTGTCGAAGCAAAAAAAAAAAAACAACAACAACTTGACGCTGAAGATCACCGGTGCTGATAAGATCATGGGTAAGAACAACACCCTCTCCACAGTCGTCATCGTCACAGCAGAGAACCGAATGATATCCCAGATCATCAGATGGGACAAGAGGCAGCAAGCCCCGGAGCACTACTTTCCTAGAGTGCTGCAGTTCTCCAAGTGCCAGAAGTTTTGGCACATCCGTGCCAATTGTAAAAGTGTTTGTCTGCAGATACTGCTGTGGACCACACCTATACACCAGTACCCTCATGCCAAGAACGACCCAGACTCCTGAAGGCCGAAGGCCAACAGAAAGTGCGCCAACTACCTCGGCAACCACGGCTATAGATACCTCGGCTGCCCCTGCCACCAAGACAGCAAGGAAGCAATGAAAATTGCCGTCAAAGCAAATTTGCCCTATAAGAGGCTAGGAGGCAGAACGGGGCAACACCCGCCTTAAGAACTGTGACAAAGAACAATTGGAGGCCAACTAAATGACGTGGGATCTAAGGTGATCAGCATGGAAGAGAGAAGCGACTAGGCTCAGGGAACACAGATAGCAACCATTCAGGGCAACCTCGACGAAATGAGGCTCAAGCAGCATAAGATTGAGCAACTTGCGGCTCGAATTGCTGCAATAAAGGCCGAGACGGAGGCGACTGACAAAGATTCAAGAAGAGAAAAATTAGCTGAAACGGCTTAAGAAACAGACCAAGAGTGAAACATCACAAACAGACGACACCAAGAGCAAGTCCAAGACAGAAGAGGAATCAACAGAAGAAGCCTAAAGCGACCAAGAATGCACGGTGACCAGGAGAAGAGACTAAAACCCACCAAGATCGAGAGTTCAAATCGTCCACGACACAGACACAAGATTCGAACGAAACGAGAGACCCCTTACATACAAAGACAGACCGAGACACACGAGAAACAGATGTAGTCTCAAGAGGGATGACGACTGGCAGACCACTCCCTGAGAGAAAAACACCGTGATTCGGGGCGGGAACCCAGCTACACCAGGCATTGCTAGTATGCGACTCCAACCAGACGTGCGAAACGACTAGGAAGACACGAACACATATACTCCAGGAAGTGAAATACGCAGCCCCATGTAGCAAGCAGAAGTAGATACACCATTAAGGGCCCTAAATATAACCAAACGAAAGACCGACGGTTGAAAGGGACCGGTACATCTTTTCCTTAACTAGCGAGGAGAGAGCGTGGAGACTACACATCCCCGTAGCACACCTCTCTTGAAGGATGGTAATGATCTACTTCGTTATCAATTTGTCTGGCATTTTATATATTACGTTTCAGCGCTCTTTACAAGTCTAGGGTCTTTCCCGTGGATTTGTAGATCTACAAGTATTTCCATTCTGTCAGCGGGTCTTAATTTATCAAAAGCCTTTGTGTAGTTAATGAAGCAAAGATGTATGCACACGCAAATGTAATATACTTGTGTTTAGAAGTACCTAAGCTGCGTATACATCTCAAGTAAGATGTCCTGTTTTTATCTTATTATTTTGTGCTAACATACAAACTGAAAGCAGAGTGGTAGCATAGTTCCATCTCAAGTGTCTCCCGATACAATCATTATTGTATTATTATTAAGTAGCAATGAAGTCACTGCCCTCTGCTGGATATTCTTTAGATAGACTCATAACAAATTATCAAAATAGTTACTGTCATTTTGTGAGATAGAACCCACCTTGGTTACATAAAATGTACCGGGGTGGCTCCTCGTCGCCGTCATTCCTATTTCGACGGGAGTGGGTGACACCTAGAGGCCAGTGTGTTTGACTTTAGCATACACTTGTCTCATATTTACTTCCCCTAGAAACATTCCATTCAAGGTCATGGGCTCTATCAACCAGTGGGTAGGCTTAATTTTCCTAACAATTTTACCAGGGCGGCCGTTTACGACCTACTCTTTGTGATTTCCAAATGCTATGCGATTTTAACGCGCCCAAAGTGCACAGGGACCTCCTGTTTTTCGTTCTTATCGGAGAAGGATAGGTATCTGCTCTCACTACCCAATAGATCAAAGTAATCATATGATACCATTAGTTAAATGCCCAGACTTATGTAGGGATCGAACCCGCCATCTTCTGAGCCACGGACCCCCAGCTTTTATACACGGTGTTTGTCTCACTACATTTTGGCTGTAGAACAATTTTGAAAAGTTAATTACATGACGTGACAAAAATGTCATTAAATTAGTTAAAATAGTTACTGCTATGGTCTAATGCTGTTTTGGGGAAGCTGGAATGTACCAATGAAATATTCGTAACAACTTATTCAACAAATTTCTAACCGCAATGCCACGAAGAGGTTGTTTATCAGGAAATCTTACTATAAATCTTTGAACAACCATCCGGGTGTATCGACCACCATGTCTAAACACTTGTTCCACAAAAACAAAAATATATATATCTTCCGTTGATAACACCATTCTGTTTAGAGTGCAAAGAATTACCCCAGCAGACGACAGCCATTCTCTGCATATTGCTTAATTCATTCATCTGCATATTGCTTGACGATGGACAATGGAGCACATTTTCTATTACGTCAAGTACTTAATGTTTCGCTGCCCTGGCACACGTGAAAGAAAACATACCCAGGGGGAGAAAGTCCCTTACCCAGAAGTTGAACACACTGATCTTTGATGTGCACAACCAAATTTGACGCACTTTACTTGAAAGAAGAAAGAAGAAGAAATAAACACTTCCTAATACATGTATTCTCCGTGGCAAAGGCGTTACGAACGCAGTTCGTAATTCCGCTTACCTGCGTTAGAAACACGGCTATGTGCGATTTGGCATCAGACTGCGTTGGCTGGGTTTTAACGTGTTGGTATGGGAGCCGGTCGTTCAGAAAGCATTGGCAAACTGCCAAGAGACCACAACAGCAGTAAAATGCTGATGTTGACAACGATGTCCAGTAAAGGATATTAAAATAATAAATACACGTATCGTTTTATTGTTAAAGTGCGTAGTTCTCAGATGTATAGTGCCACTGGCGAGGTATGAGTTGCGTCTTAGTTTGATAATTATTAATATCAATCAATCAATCAATCAATCATGTGCCATGCCGGAAAGCGTGGGCGCTCATGACTCGCCTTTTCACTCGATCACCAGAGTCGTGGATCAGCTCAGTGTTCCTGTCTCGTCCATGCCATCGTGTCTCGACGTGCATTCAACCGAAGCATTATAACTCAAACTTGAATGAATTTATGTAACAAAAGTCGCTCCCCTTGAAGACTGATATAATTTTGAGATAAATCCTTTTATTTCGGATCTGCTCTCTTTTTAGACAAAATGAACACAATGCTGCTGTATCATATAACGGGCCCCTGACACGGGGACGGGACGTTATATATATGTTAATACAACCTGGCCGTTCATCTAATTCTATAATTACCCAATCTCCAAAAGCATATTGCAACCAATGTCCAAAAATAACTCGTTGTCTATACTTGATATATGTCCCGGTCCTGAGTATGACAAGAATGCTATATAAACGGGCGATATCCCTTCCTCAGTAACAATGCCTTGCCCTAGATGATCAAACCTTTTGCTCGCGGAGCTTTCAGGGAAAAACACACACAGCCGTCTTGATGTCCTTTCTCGAAGTCCCCGCGTCTCTCGTTGCTGTCCAATTACGTTCTCCACATTCTCCTTGGATTCCTTTGTTGACGTCCACGTTCGTGTCCGAGTGTGTTTTCCCTATATGATTTTCTATCGCCTATTCCGATGACGTCATTCTGTCTAAATGCATTTGGCAGTATGCCCCCCTCCCTTTTAAAATGATGTAATCATTTTTATTTTCATCAAGAGAATTAACCTGACACATAGCAGTGTAGACACAATGACTTTTATGGGACTAGCAAGATGCTATGGACACCTATCCATTACCCACAAAATAAAAAAAAATAATATATAACGGGCACGCCCTCCAATCTACACACCAACGGTAGATGTCGTGTATACAGCCCATGGGGAGGCTGTACTAACTAATCATAAAGATCAGTCCCTCATTTGTCCCTAAGGACAAGCGTCCTTCTCTAGGTCAAAACCTGGAGTAAGGGGACGTGAGGAATAAACAGGTACCAGTTGCATTTACTATCGTCTTGTAACCATCATTGCAATTATCCCGACCGCTATGTCGTAAATCTTAATCTTATCAAACGGGTAGGTAGGGGACTAGTATTATGACGTCATAATTTTAGGCGTAATCGAGGTAAATGCTCCTTAAAGAAGTCATCATAAATTCTCTGTGAAGGTGTGGCAATAATGACCGAGTGACAATATCCTTCAACGGCGTATTTCATAATGATATATGTAGTGATGGCTATCCTTGGAAATGGCGATCACAATAAAATTGAAACCCTATGACCGATCATCTGGATAATTAAGTAATAATAACTAACGATCAATGATCAAAATATAACTATACTAACATAGTATTTAATCTAACTACGTTAACTAATCAATCATTATCACAATGCATTAAATTAACTCTATATACACATACTACATATAATAATTCTATAAAATGTTCATTAAGTTCAACTTGTCATAGCACAATACGTGTTCACCGGTTCTTCTTTAAAGTCACATCGTCACAAACCATCCAAGTGAAAACCCGACACAGGAGAGAAGCCACACAAGTCAAAGTTCTCAAAGTTCTCCATGCCTCATCGGTTCCTCCCCCCGTAAATTTTCTTATCATCCTGTCAAAATCACAGATTGACAGAAGTATCCAACTACTTAAACTATCTATTTGCATTAATAATATGTAATTGTTGATCTGTGTGTGTATTGCCAGTAATTTCGGTGCTATCTAACACATATTTCCAAACACTCTATGAACAAACAAATATAATAAACTAGAATTGAATAAATTGAATAAAATATTTATATTTATAGTTGATTTAGAATATCGGAAAGATTATAATTGATTTGTAGATCCTACAGTTTTGTGAAGAATCATATCTCAAAGATTCAAGATTTCTAAGATAATAAATCAGAAATATAATAAATATTTAAATCAAATACTCTTCATAAAATTATTAAGTTCTCTAATAACGATATAGTTACGAACAATTATCTGTAGAATAGAGAACCAACATATTTTCACACACTTAAGTGAAGAAAGATAGTGAGAACAATTCTGACAAGTATAACTTTACACAGTGACTAAGTAATAAGACCCTAATGTGTCTGTGGTGTACTATGTGTTGATATGAACCTAACACTTTCATCCCATTTTCTTTTTCTTTTTATTCTTTTCTTTTATTCTTCCTTTCATTCATTTTCTTTCTTTCTTTCTTTCTTTCTTTGTTTCAAATCTGTAGAATCTCTCTTCTGCACTCATGCCAATATTTGTACATTGTAACTTTGTTGATTGGAACAATGTTTTAGTTTTCACTCTTGTGTATGATATGTAAAGCATACCGTACATTGATGTACGTTTGGCAAATTTGTACCAAAAGTAAGACAAGTAACCAAAGTCAGCAAAGATAAGTGTATTTCGTTTTCTGTAATATTCTTTGCATTTAACTCTTAACTTCGTAACGTACAGTTTTGTTTGTATGTTAAAGTTTATTACTTTTGTTTTGACCTGCGCACAAGTGTTTGTGGTGTATTTCTTGGTGTCTGTTAACCAATCTATGAGTTTAGGATGTTTTAGAAAAATGTCATTGAGAGACATGTAATCACGTTTAATTTGTTTTTGAGTATCAGTTATTTCATCATGTTTGGGTTCGTTGACCTTGTGCAAATCTTGGTATTCGCAATTATTTACCGTTATGCTATCACTCCGTAGCGTTGTATCATGCATGTCTACCGTTGATGTACCCTGTTCTATTTGCGTCTTTTCTTCTTCTTCTTCTTGTGTTGTTTTAATTTGGGCATTTGTACTTGTAAGTGTTTCGCTAGACTTGTGTTCGATAGTTACTTTCTGAACGAAATCTCTGGCGTTCGGTTCTTTCACTATTGTAGCAGATACCTTACCTGTGTGATTATTTTCCTTTATTTCATACATTTGTCTCATACGCTCCTTCCACATTGTTTCCTTTGCAAGATTCTCCTTTTCAAGTGCGAGTCGTTTTTGCTTGATTTCTGTCTCTACGGTTAACTGTCTTGCCTTTAATTCTGCCTCTACGGCTAACTGTCTTGCCTTTAATTCTGCCTCTGCTGTTATCTGTCTTGCCTTTAACTCTTTTTCCTTAGCCACTATTCGTTCGCGTTCCAAAGCTATTTCATTTTCTCTAGCCTTTATTCGTTCGCGTTGCAGGGCTATTTCTTTTTCTCTAGCCTTTATTCACTCTTGTTGTTCACGCGTAGCTTGAAGTTGCTCTACTGCCAGTTTTTCCTGTCGTTCCTTCTTTTCAGCTGCTAGTTTTTGCAATCGTTCCTCCTTCTCACGTGCGGTTTTAGCTCTGAATTTTTGCAGTGCCCAGTTTCGAAGCTCAGCACCAGTTAGACCATTTTTTTCTCCCAAGATAACGCAATCTAGAAGTGTAGCCATCTTGACCTACCTGTATAATAATTTATCTAGCTGAAATATGATAGAACAATGCAAAAATGTAAATATGTTCGATTCAGATAAGATAATCAATATAACAACTGTTGAACAAAATGTGAACTGTAACTCAACAGCAATGTAAACTTGAACAATAAAGGAATTCAGTAACTTCTTGCTATCTATATATCTTAAGTGTTACTATCTGTAAATAACAGAAAATAATATAAGAAATATATTCAGTATAAAGAATATATAATACTAGACAGTCAACAATGACAGAAGACGACTGACGAGTGACGTAACTAGATATTTTCTTTCATAAAAGACAATAGTACCTTTATAGAAATTACTACTACACTTAACACAAGACAACAATTATGTGTTGCCACCACAAGTGTCCTTGTTTAATGTAGAAACGTTCTTCCAACCGCTCCCACTATCCATTTTTGAACTAATTTACTTAATATTAAATAATAGGCACCTCATTTATCAACAACAACACATTAACCAACAATAACATATACTGGCCTTTCTCCGGTTCTCGTGTCCGTAAATATAATGCTCGATAATTTACATCCTATATGTTAACCACGATATGCCAAGGGAAGGAATTGTATAAGGAAGTAGACCGTTCCTTGCTTGTACGAAAGTACAATGAATTTGTACTTAAACCCGAACCAACGCGGTTCGTAACCAATCTCTGAGAAACATGATTGGCTTGGGTGTTTTCGACGATACTTGAGTTATAGCTTAATGTCCACAATGGAGTATAGCGTCGTAAAGTTTAGCGTGAAGACGAATGGTATCACGCCCAATAAGAACAATGTCACTCCGTATAACGTTCTGATGTGTAACCGCTGAAGTGTAAAGTGAGTAGCCTCCTGACGTGTGTAGTGTATCCGTGTACAGTCAATCAGTGTCCAGTGTTGATGTAGATAAGTCCGACATTCCATGTAACAGATTCATATGCGTTAATGTTGCCAGAGAGGTGTCCATCATGGTACCGTACAAAGAATGAAGTGTTATTTCTATGTCCGTCAATGAGAGTAATGGTGTAACTCACTTGGTACAGCGGTGAAATGTGTAATATCCATAAGTATCTCTATATGTTCCTAATAATGGCATCATCATACTGGCCTTGTGCAATAGTTGTGTTGACTCCTTTGGTCCAGTATGACGTGTGGAAAGAAGGTTGAGGTTGTGTTCAAACGTTACTGTTGTCCGTAGATGTCGACGTAATGAGTTAATGTTCGGTCCCGACTGACCAAGTTGAATTCTTCAAATATAACGAAATCCTCTGTGATTTCAAAATAGTATGTCCTAGTATACGTGTACGTGTAGTCTTGAAGTGAGAGTTGTTGTCCGGTATGTGGATAATGGTGTTGTAATGTCCTCCATCCCGTAAGTAGTATCTTCAAGTATAAAATAATGTCCGTGACGTAATATATCGTGTGTACGTATATTTCCTTCAGAATCTTGGTGAAGGGAAGTGTAAGCAATCTTCCTCGCCAAGTGTATGTTGGCTGTATTATATTAATGTTCAAGAGTTGTGCAGTGTGCTGTGTAGACTACGTCTAATTCCAAAACATGTCTTGTGTAATCAACTGGTACTCGCACGTGTAGTATGTCTACTGATCGCGGACATCGAACTGATAACGTGTTACAGTGTCGTATAGCTTTGTGAGATAGCACCAGTTTACTTTCTTACCTTGTGTGTAAGAAACGACATTTGATTTGAATAATCAATCATTAATATTACACGGTTGCAGTCAGCAACTGTTGTTTGCGCCAGCTGCAACTTCTGTCTTCTGTTACGTTTAAAATGGTGCGCGTCGTTCGTACTATTCGTGCACTTCAACTTGACGTGCAATTGTCATCATTGCAAAAGCGGTAGTCATTCTTTTCTCATTAATAATCTGTAATACTGTCTTACTCTCCGTGTAACAATAATATGCTATGTTTCGTTTTCTGGCGACGTCAGACAGCTTATATTAAATCGGGCGCCATGTTGGTGCATTGTACATAGTCCTGATGCAACATCGTGCTTAGGAATATATCATCGTGGCGTGCATTTCATGTTTATTACTGATCTGGTGGGAATCAATCGTCGTTTATTTATATTATCATCGTTTCCTCGGATCGCAGACCTCACGTGTCTCGTTGCTGTCCAATTACGTTCTCCACATTCTCCTTGGATTCCTTTGTTGACGTCCACTTTCGTGTCCGAGTGGGTTTTCCCTATATGATTTTCTATCGCCAATTCCGATGACGTCATTCTGTCTAAACGCCATGTGGCACATGTGGCCAAGCCATCCAGGTATTTTCCTCTCGGTCTTCCTCTTGGTCTGTTCCCGTCGATCTTGCCAGTTGTCACTAAGCTCTCCAATCCATTTCTTCTCATAACAAGTCCAAAAAAGTTTGACTGTCTACATGTAATTTCTCTAATCAATTTACGAGTTTCATTTGTCTCCTGTAGTACTTGGTCATTGGTTTTTGTATCTGTCCATCGTATTCTTTGCATTTTTCTCAGAAACCACATTTCTGCAACCATCGGATGTTTTTCAGCTTGACTGCAAATTGTCCAAGAATATCACATCCATACAAAAGAACTCTTTTTCTCGTTTCAATTGACATCATTTTATTGGTCTGAATGTTTTTCATCTTGCTAAAGGCTACTTTCGCCATGGCGATTCGTGTTCTAATCTCTTCAAGGCATCGCCATCAGATGTTATGACTGTTCCGAGATAATTGTATCGATTCACTTGTTGAAGAATATTCCCATTTACTTGTATATTACATTGTAGTACTTCGTTCTTCCTAGTGACGACCATAACCTGTGTCTTTTTACAATTTAATTCTAACCCCAGTTTTTTTTTATAAGTCTAATGTCTTTCCCATGCATTTGTAGATCTGCATGCATATCTACCATGTTGACATGTCTAACTCTATCAAAACTCTGTCAAATTATTATTATAAAGTAATATAAAGAAGCAACTGCCGGATATAAGAGAAACTTTGCGTATAATATAATCTCGTTAATGGACACACGCACACAATTTTAAATATGTAAACATTGTGCGCTGTGTACATTTGCACAGATACAATGCCAGAGAACAGGACCAAAAGATATGTTCAAACTTCAACCTGACACGCTTACACGTAGCTTGCACAGAAAAACACTTCAAATCTCGTCACTTCACGCCATTGCCACTGAATGTTTGATTTTGGGGAGTAACCGGAGAGACATCTGCACCGCCATGAAGACGATGGGGGTGGATTTGGTCTGACTTCTGTAGAGAGAGAGGGGCATGTCTTGATCTCTGTCACAAAGTGGACCATGTGACCTGGTGTTTAAGTAGACTCGGGACATTATGTTACTATTAATCCCGTGTTACTATTATTATCGGCATTTTTGTTTGAATCACTTTCTGCGTTCGCTCGTTTAGAACTCAAGCGTATAAATTATACGGTATAATCAGTATTTAACATTTGAAGAGTTTTGAATCAGTAGTTAATATTTGGAAAGCTCTAACTTAACTGATTAACCCCTCTTAGGAAACTTCCCCTTTCTGCCATGAGCTTATACTGGAAGGCCCCGCTATACGTCGCCTCGGTATACGTTGTTTCGCTATAACGTCGTTGTCACATAGGGGACTAACTTCACATGTCGCTACGTTTCGCCATAACGTCGTTTTGATGCTGAGACAATTCATGCAGGTGCTGACAAAATCAAAGAGGGTGCTAAAAACGTAACCCCTTTGAGTGCTTCCAAGATCACTTGTACCAGAAGTATTCTTATGGAGAATATGGAAGCACTATTGGCCGTCTAGATTGAAGACCAGAACCAACGGAATGTGCTTGTGAGCAGGATGGTTATCCAAGAGAAAGCAAAGTCTCTCTCTGAAGATCTAGCTAAGAAAGCGGGTGAGTGCAGTACTAGTAGTGCTGATGATAGTTTTGGAGCGAGTCGTGGTTGGTTTGAACCCTTTAAGAAGCGTTCACATCTGTACAACATTCAGACAACAGGCGAAGCAGCGAGTGTTGATACTGCAGCTGCAGAGCGTTTCCCTGACGAGTTAAAGTCCATGATTGAGGATGGTGGTTACTGTGCAGCAGACATTGGACACATTTTTTGTTCAAGCAAAGAAGAGCCAGGAAAAGAGGCAGGAAGAGGTTACTGTTTCATCCCCAGATGAAGAGGCAGAATTTAATGCCTCTACGTCCGAATAACTCTACCCCTCGTACTCGACCCACCTCTATTTAGCCAATAAATATCAACAACCATCAAAATAAACATTACTGTAGTATACAATACATTGTATTTCTTTTAACTCTATGGGAAAATGTGTTTCGCTATACGTCGTTTCACTTAACGTCGCGTTTTTCAAGAACGTAACCCAGACGTTAACCGGGGCCTTCCAGTATACAGTAGTTTTCCCTATGTAATCCAGTTTAATGTGATATATAACACACCATGTCTGCTACCATATTAACAACTTTGAAGTGTGACACACCCCTACTTCCCATTTTCCACCACCCGTGTTTATTTGGTCCAAACATCCGCGTTGTTTGGCACTGAGTAAATATGACTATCGTGACCTTGTTTGAACATCTATTGCATGGTGCCTACAGTGGACCAGGTTGACATCCTGAACGCTCTCAGGGAGGCAAGACGAGTAAATAACTCAAGGCAAGGGTGTGATTCTACAACTTTGATCAAGCGGCAAGAACATCAAGTTAAACGGAGTTGAGCTAGATTAGAGCGCCATGCGGAAAGCCACAATTCAAACAGAGTTAAGCTAGATTAGAGCGCCATGCGGGAAGTCACAATTCAAACAGAGTTAAGCTAGATTAGAGCGCCATGCGGAAGCCACAATTCAAACAGAGTTAAGCTAGATTAGAGCGCCATGCGGGAAGCCACAATTCAAACAGAGTTAAGCTAGATTAGAGCGCCATGCGGGAAGCCACAATTCAAACAGAGTTAAGCTAGATTAGAGCGCCATGCGGGAAGCCACAATTCAAACAGAGTTAAGCTAGATTAGAGCGCCATGCGGGAAGCCACAATTCAGAGTTAAGCTAGATTAGAGCGCCATGCGGGAAGCCACAATTCAAACAGAGTTAAGCTAGATTAGGGCGCCATGCGGGAAGCCACAATTCAAACCGAGTTAAGCTACATTAGAGCGCCATGCGGGAAGCCACAATTCAAACGGAGTTAAGCTAGATTAGAGCGCCATGCGGAAGCCACAATTCAAACAGAGTTAAGCTAGATTAGAGCGCCATGCGGGAAGCCACAATTCAAACAGAGTTAAGCTAGATTAGAGCGCCATGCGGGAAGTCACAATTCAGAGTTAAGCTAGATTAGAGCGCCATGCGGGAACCCACAATTCAAACAGAGTTAAGCTAGATTAGAGCGCCATGCGGGAAGCCACAATTCAAACAGAGTTAAGCTAGATTAGAGCGCGATGCGGGAAGCCAAAGAAGAATACTCACCAACACAGAACTGATGCCATCAGTCGCTACACACTGACACAGTTCTGGGGTGAAGATTTGAGTACTTATGGACTAATAGTTCAATGTGCAATAAGGATGCTTTGCTAACCAACAAATCAACCAACCAAACTACCAACCAACCAGCCAGCCAGCCCGTTCACTCACTCACTCACTCACTCACTCACTCACTCACTCACTCACTCACTCACTCACTCACTCCACTGACTGACTGACTGACTGACTGACTCACTCACTCACTCACTCACTCACTCACTCACTCCACTGACTGACTGACTGACTGACTGACTGACTGACTGACTCACTCACTCACTCACTCACTCATTCACTCTCTCACTCACTCACTCACTCACTCCACTGACTGACTGACTGACTGACTCACTCACTCACTCCACTGACTGACTGACTGACTGACTGACTGACTGACTGACTGACTGACTCTCTCACTCACTCACTCACTCACTCACTCCACTGACTGACTGACTGACTGACTGACTGACTCACTCACTCACTCATTCACTCACTCACTCACTCAGTCACTCACTCACTCACTCACTCCACTGACTGACTGACTGACTGACTGACTGACTGACTCACTCACTCACTCACTCACTCACTCACCCACTCACTCACACGCACGCGCGCGTGATGTTTTGTGCAACAATAGGCGAACACAAATAAAGCAGGAGACGGTGACGTTAGAATCACTGTATTCACCATTGGAGCCTGTGGCTCGACTATCTCACTTTGATGTGCTGTCTGATTCAGCTCCGGCATGTCATCCCCATATAATCTCTGTCTAATTATCTTCTCCGTGTGTTTGTAGGCTCCCCATATTTCGTTTGCGTTGTGGGTTCTAGAAACAGGACGTTCAAGTTATACTGTTCTAAGGTTTTCTTAATGTTGACCCCACTGATTTCAGTTGACAGTGTGCTTCAGGTTATGAAAGTTTAGTGACTTTACAATTACATATGTAAAGGGGACGCAGAGGTGTTTCCAAGGCACCAGGGCCGGGTTATATACTGGCCAAGACCTATTGACGCGTCCTCGTCGAGCGTCCTGGGCAACAGGTCACTTCGGGGTCCTGGCTAAAGTCAGTAGGATCGCCGATTCCTCCGAAGTCGGAGAGTGTCTGCCTGTACGGCGAGGAACTACCAGTCTGCACACCAATAAGCCAGACATGGGACAACGGATACTCACGCAAAACTCAGGTCCTGTATGACATCACACTGATGTTGGACAACAAGATGCCTTCATCCGACATACAGGACTTCGCGTTGGAGCTCAAGCCAACGAATACAAGCAAGCAAGCAACATATGTAAAGGAGAATTCTGACTTTATCAATAATGTTTCGGATAATGTCTGTTTCGCCACTAATCGAGCTGTTTCCGCCCTATGGACAGTCGACGGACATCTTCAGTCATTAAAACAACCGTTTCCAGGTCCTGACTGGCGCGGCTGGTCATCTCTGACCCAATTCTAATACCAACAGGTGACAATAAGGCAATAATGCTTAAATAACACGTTGGTGGAGGGTTCGAAGTGTACGAGACTAGGTTCACAGGTCGAGCCAGCTTGAAATGGTTACCAGGAAATGTCTGGGTACGTAACGGCGATCGGTGTGAAAGTAACCATATCACCAATTGTGTACGTAAAGCATTATACTTGTAGTTAGCTTCAGCATTACTTGTGTACTTATGTATTTGCTGAATCAGGATCTGTTGACATTCCAATATGCATCTTCACAGATGTGCAGCATCGGTCTCGCACATCCCGCTGAATTATGAGCTCGCGGATCTCTGTTGCGAAGTGGTCACGCACCATACCCCACGACTTGAAGGTCTTGCGCTCGTTTTCGAACTGCGTCAGTAGGTCAGCATGGTCGAATGGATAAGAACGCGTGTTCAAACATCCGGTGTGCTGATGCCGAGGCAAGGGGTTCAACCCCTACACCGGCCAGCTGGACTAAAATGTTGACCTATCGTCCTTGACTTTTACAAGTATCTGTTACAAATATCAAGTATCTGTGGAGTGGGTTTGCCTGATGACGAGAGACACTGTTAATAGGGAAAGCTAATCCACACGCAAAATTTACTCCAGCACTACTAGACGTAGTGTGTATGGACTGCGCTTGACTTCAAAGCAAGCGAGCGCAAAAACATAAAAAATAAGAACTGCGTCATTCAGACCACGAGTGCTGTTTTCCTTCTGGATAATTCTGGAGGGTCATCATTAAAGCAACGGAGTTCGTGCTTTGTGCGATGCTCTCGGCAGGCGGCTTGTCGTTCTGCAGGGAAAGACCATATCAGATGGAGTAAAACCCAGTGTAATAAAGTCGATCTTCTCTCTTTTAACCTAAGTTTAGAGAGAAGGAGAGCTCTGCAATTGAATCCCAATGGAGATTGTATGTTCATACATGGTTGGGTGACAAGTATCTCCACCATCCTCATCCTACAAGACCCAAGCCGTAATTAGCTATACTCTGTAATGTATCAGACGTAAGAGTTAAAACTCGATCTGCCAGAGTAATTACCAACCAACCAGCCAACCAACCAAGCAGCTAGCCAGTCAGCCAATAAGTCAGTCAGTCAGCCAGCCAGCCTGGCTGCCAGTCAGCCAACCACCCAACCAACCAACCAACCAACCAACCAACCAGCCAGCCAACAAACCAACCAGCCATACACATCTCTTGACTGATATTGCTCACACATGTGAGATGGAGCTCCTGTCAGTGTAATTAAACGTTTGTGATCGTTAGACTTTGTGGAGATAGTAATCAGTACAACCCAAGAGGTCACACAAGCTGGCGCATGGCTGTAGTGGTTAGGACGTGACGCTGACAATGGCGCGAGCGAGTTCGGATGTCGCCGTTCCTTACGGGAAGGAATGACTGACCACCTATTCCTCCGACACTAGGGCTCACAAAATGTGATGTTGCTAACACTTCACATACCCGTTGGCTGTTCCCGCTAAGGGGTTTGTGATTGCGTTTTAAAGTGTTACAAAAGAGCAGAGGTTAACTTCAGCGTTACCTGTGTCCGGTATGAAACCGGATAGATGTCGTGAAAGGTAGTGGGATATAAACATGCAGTGGTTGTCATTCTACATGGCCATTATGAATAAGTCGCTCGTTCTTAAACATCCGGTGTGCTAATCGAGAGTTAAAGGCTTCAAACTCTACACCGATCAGCTGGACTAAAATTTTGATTTCTCGTCCATGACTAGGGGACACAAATTACAAGTACCTCTGAAGTTGGAGTGGGTTCGCTGAAGGTGTGGAGCACTAGTAATCAACACTCGAAAATTAGCTCACTGCACTAGAAGTATTTGCACGTGTATGCACAACGCTTGGGTTCAAAGCGAGAGAAATAATTATCTTATCAAGTGGCTTGTCGATGAAGTGGACGAGCATTCCTCTCCACCCACAGCTTACGATCAGCAACAGGATGTATCATTTCGCGCCCTGACATCCTTCCATGTCACAATAGAGGACTTTCAAGGTTTTTTTTAAATCGCTGTCTTCCTCTATGTCTCTTTCGACAAATCTTTCCAGTTATCACTATTTGTTGTAGCTTTTGGAAAATGATGGCTGCCTCTTTCTCCTGTTTGTATTAGTTGTGTCTTTGTGTCTCAGCCTCTTTCAACAGGTTTGTATGTCTCATTTTGGCTGACCAATGTATTTTCAGGTAAAACACCATCCCTACAACTTCTAGAAATCCTTTTGCTTGTTTACCAATTGTCCAGAATTAACAGCCAGATATTAAAACTGGTTCTGTGTAACACGCAAGCTTCCTTTTTCTCTAGCCTGTATTGACGAGGGTGGACATATTGCATAGATGTTCTTTAATATTATCAGTTCACATGATATATAACAACATTGTTTTATTCTATGAAGGCAATCGTAACTCGACCTAAGTATTAAATACAAAATAACAGACAGCAACTTGCTGAAAACCACGATGGATCAAAGAGTGGATGACAGACATGCGAGACAAAGACAATGGTTTATGGAAAGTAACACCAATCGATGGACCGAGGATGTTAGGCTGTACACCGTGACCAGGCATGGGACATTCACGAGCAATCGATTACATCCGGCCTTGGCTGTGAAGGTGGCAAATGATATGATCTTATAACTAGTTCCATTTACTCGTATTTTATTCGCTCCGAGCTATTTTCTCTCTGACCGTCCAGTAGTATAAACCGGGCGCACATCGAGGAATGTATAATATTTCATGTTACTCACTCATTTTAGTTTCTTTTAGTTATCAGTATTTTTATGTGCCACCATCATCATCGTCATCACCGTCGTCATCATCATCATCACCATCATCATCATCATCATCATCATCATCATCATCATCATCATCATCATCATCATCACCACCACCACCACCACCACCACCACCACCACCACCACCACCACCACCACCACCACCATCACCATCATCATCATCATCATCATCATCATCATCATCATCATCATAGTTCACCATCTCACAGATCACCAGGGTCTTGAATCAGGTCTGTGTTCATGTCCCGATCATGCCATGTGGCCAAGTTATCCTGGAGTTTATATCTATGTCAACCCTCTTTCTTTTTTTCCTATCAATTTTGCCAAGTGTCATTAAGTTTTTCAGTTTATTTCTCCTCTTATTGTGTTTAAAAACATCTTGACTGTTTACGTCTAATTTCTCTAATAAAGTTTCCGTTTTCATTTGTTTCGTATAGAACTATTTTATAGTGTTTCAACATTCTTTTTCTCACTACAACTGACAGCATTTTATTTGGTCAGTATGTTTTCCAGCTTGCAAAAGGCCACCTTTGCCTAACAATTATGGTTCTAACCTCTCTTTCAATATGTTTGTTTCGCAATACCTTTACATGGCATTGCAGTCAACACCAGCATTTTTCAGCTGCTGTTGATGTCTTGGCAAGTTTTACGTCCAGTAGTTTGCCTTTGCTTTCTGAACGACCAGCTCACATACCTCCGTAAGTAACCAGCCCGACGCGATCCGCTGCCGAATCTCGCGCAGCTATGTTTCGTACTTGAGTGTACGGGATTACGAACAACGTCCTTAACTCTTTCGCCAGGGAGCTCTTTCAATATCGCACGTTGAATATAGTTTTTCGCTCAGGAGTGTCCGTGAAAGCATACACTTCATTGTCGTGGATGGTCGGGATTCAGTTCCTACCGAGGAGTCAAAGTTAACTTAGTCATGGAAATCAAAATCTTGTGTTCTTGTAGTTATAATGACATTAATTCTTAAATGACTGCGACGTGGTAACTACAGGCATGGCGCCCGACTCAAATTTGAGAAGGCCGGGTGCGAATATCGATTGGATATGTTCAAAATAAGGATTCAGAGGATGGCAGTGTCCCGTGATTCATGGGGTTGTGGATCTGAAGACTGACCTTACTGGATAAAGTAGAAGAAAACAACGACTTGGAGACATTGAAGAAGCCCGCGCAGTTGGAAATCGAACAGAGTAAGGGAAATAGGCAAGTGCCATGGCAGCTAAGTACGGGACCCGTTGTCAGGCATTCTCCCCATTTATTTGAATGGTACATTGTGGCATTTCCTCCTTCCTAAACATGATCATAATTTATGTTTTCTTAAATTTAATTCTAACCCTAGCCGCTCACTACGTACAACAACAACATTCATTAAATCCCGCAGAAAATGTTCGTTGTCCTCAATCAATTCTCGTAACACCTGGTACAGGGTGTATTTTTAATGACTGTGCATTGTTTGAAAATAAGTTTTGTATTTACTTATTATGTTGCATGAACTTTACAGAGGCTGAATATAAAACTTGGACCGGCAATACTTTCAAACACAGCACAGTCATTAAAAATACACCTTATATTAGAGAAGGTTACTAATGTGGGAAACTAAATGAACTTGCAACTTCTAAAATTATTGACTGTGGTAAAGATAAATTATTGTCAGTGGTAATGATAAATTATTGACTGTGGTAAAAATAAATTATTGACTGTGGTAAAGATCAATTAACACACCCTCTCAATTGATTCAGCGCCGAAGGATAATATATCGCCACATGGACCTTCCTTTTAGACAGAAGGACGATATATCGCCATACAAAAGCCACCGTGTTAGCTTTTTTGTTTCGTAGTATCTTCCACAATTTTAATACTCTGTGAACGGACATTTACATTATAATACTTGTTTATTTGATTGTGCACTATGTTTGGTCCGAACTTACTTTTATTTTGGCTTTAAATCAGGTAATAAACAACTACCATTATGAAGTTTGGAGCTTAAACAAATTCGCGTATCATTATCTGTCACACGTGTATGAGGTCAATTAGATTCATGGCCCAGTCACGCGTGGATTAAACTGGTGAAATTGGACCCACTGTCAAGTTACGTGTAAACTAAGCGTGTGGGACTGGATTCACGGCGCACCAACACGTCAAGTAAACTTATCATATTTGGTTCGCGGCGCAGTGATACGTCAAGTAAACTTACGATATTGGGTTCATGGCGCAGTAACACGTCAAGTAAACTTATGACATTGGGTTCATGGCGCAGTAACACGTCAAGTAAACTTATGATATTGGGTTCATGGTGCAGTAACACGTCAAGTAAACTTATGATATTGGGTTCATGGCGCAGTAACACGTCAAGTAAACTTACGATATTGGGTTCATGGCGCAGTAACACGTCAAGTAAACTTATGATATTGGGTTCGCGGCGCAGTGATACGTCAAGTAAACTTACGATATTGGGTTCATGGCGCAGTAACACGTCAAGTAAACTTATGACATTGGGTTCACGGCGCAGTAACACGTCAAGTAAATTTATGATATTGGGTGCCAGGCGCAGTAACACGTCAAGTAAACTTATGGTATTGGGTTCACGGTGCAGTAACACGTCAAGTAAACTTATGATATTGGGTTCACGGCGCAGTGATACGTTAAATAAACTTATCATATTTGGTTCGCGGCGCAATTACACGTCAAGTAAACTAATGATATTGAATACCGAGTCCAGACACGCGTGGACTAAACACTCGACATGCACGTATTTTCTCTACTCAGGTTTCAGTCTAGCCCCATCTGAACAAAGACCTGACAGCACTATTAAATACATTAGAAACATTTCTAGTTCAAGCAGAAGTAACTAGGTCGAATAGAAGTAAGCAGCTCAAGTGCAAGTAACTAAATCAAGTGCAAGTTACTAAACCAACTACAGGTAACTAAATCAGGTACAAGCAACTAAATCAAGTACAAGTAACCAGATCAAGTCAATCAATCAGGTGCCTTCTCCAGAATGAAAGCAGGCTGCAGTGGATCTCCAACACAGTCTGTCTCTAGCGCAGACTCTAACTAGATCAAGTACAGGTAACTAAATCAAGTAAAGTAACTAAATCAAGTACACGAAACCAGATCAAGTACAAGTAACCAGATCAAGTACAGTTAACTAAATCAAGTAAAGTAACTAAATCAAGTACAAGTAACCAGATCAAGTATAGTTAACTAAATCAAGTAAAGTAACAAAATCAAGTACAAGTAACCAGATCAAGTACTAGTAAACAGATCAAGTACAGTTAACTAAATAAAGTAAAGTAACTAAATCAAGAACAAGTAACCAGATCAAATAAGGTAACCAAATCAAGTAAAGTAACTTAATCAAGTACAAGTAACCAGATCAAGTACAAGTAACCAGATTAACTAAATCAAGTAGAAGTAACCGGATCAAGTACAAGTAACCAGATCAAGTAAAGTAACTAAATCAAGTACAAGTAACCAGATCAAGTAGAAGTAACCGGATCAAGTACAGTTAACTAAATCAAGTAAAGTAACTAAATCAAGTACATGTAACCAGATCAAGTATAGCTAACTGAATCAAGTAAAGTAACTAAATCAAGTAAAGTAACATAATCAAGTACAAGTAACCAGATCAAGTACAGTTAACTGAATCAAGTAAAGTTACTAAATCAAGTACAAGTTACTAAATCAAGTACAAGTAACCAGATCAAGTACAGGTAACTAAATCAAGTAAAGTTACTAAATCAAGTATAAGTTACTAAATCAAGTAGAAGTAACCAGATCAAGTACAGTTAACTAAATCAAGTTAAGTAACTAAATCAAGTACACGTAATTAAATCAAGTAGAAGTTACTAAATCAAGTACACGTAATTAAATCAAATACAAGTAACTAAATAAAGTACAAGTAACTAAATAAAGTAAAAGTTACTAAATTAAGCACAAGTTACTAAATCAAGTAAAGTTACTAAATCAAGTACAAGTTACTAAATCAAGTAAAGTTACTAAATCAAGTACACGTAATTAAATCAAGTACAAGTTACTAAATCAAGTACACTTAATTAAATCATGTACAAGTAACCAGATCAAGTACAGTTAACTAAATCAAGTTATATAACTATTACAAGAGCAAGTTACTAAATCAAGTAAATAAATAAAATGTTTTGCGTATCCTTTTACAGGACTTAGCTGTCAACAGCAGCATCTTTCAGCTGTCTGTTGATCTCTTGGCAAGATTACGCTCAGTAGTTTGCCATTGCTTTCTGAGCGGCCGGCTCAGTATCCGCAAGTCACGAGCGGGGGTCGAACCACCTCAGTTCTCGCTCCGCTGCGAGACTCTGCGTGATAAACGGGATTACAGAGAGAAAGTGTTGTAACCCCACATCCAGAGAGACCGGCACTAAATCAAGTTTTTTTTTTTTTTTTTTTTTAGCATATCCTTTACAGGACTTAGCTGTCAACACCAGCATCTTTCAGCTGTATGTTGATCTCTTGGCAAGATTACGCTCAGTAGTTTGCCATTGCTTTCTGAGCGGCCGGCTCAGTATCCCGCAAGTCACGAGCGGGGGTCGAACCGCCTCAGCTCTCGCTCCGCCACGAGACTCTGCGTGATAAACGGGATTACAGAGAGAAAGTGTTGTAACCCCACAGCCAGAGAGACCGGCCTAAATCAAGTACAAGTTACTAAATCAAGTACAAGTTACTAAATCAAGTACATGTAATTAAATCAAGTACAAGTAACCAGATCAAGTACAATTATCTAAATCAAGTACAAGTTACAAAATCAAGTACAAGTTACTAAATCAAGTACTCGTAGTTAAATCAAATGCAAGTAACTAAATCAAGTACACGTAATTAAATCATGTACAAGTAACCAGATCAAGTACAGGTAACTAAATCTAGTAAAGTAACTAAATCAAGTTCACGTTACTAAATCAAGTACAAATAACTAAGTCAAGTACAAGTTACTAAATCAAGTACACGTAATTAAATCAAATACAAGTTACTAAATCAAGTACACGTAATTAAATCAAGTACAAGTTACTAAATCAAGTGCATGTAATTAAATCAAATGCAAGTAACCAGATCAAGTACAGTTAACTAAATCAAGTAAAGTAACTAAATCAAGTACACGTTACTAAATCAAGTACACGTAATTAAATCAAGTACAGTTAACTAAATCAAGTAAAGTAACTAAATCAAGTACACGTTACTAAATCAAGTACACGTAATTAAATCAAGTACAGTTAACTAAATCAAGTAAAGTAACTAAATCAAGTACACGTTACTAAATCAAGTACACGTAATTAAATCAAGTACAAGTTACTAAATCAAGTGTACGTAATTAAATCAAGTCCAAGTAACCGGGTCAGGTCAATTGTAAGAATCGACGAGGACTCAAACACACGACCACCCAACCTGCAGACAAGCGTGTTAGCCACTGAGCCAAAGCTACTCCCAGGTTTAATAGGGCACGATGTAAAAACTCACGCAACCAGTCCAATGCTATACATTTGAAAGGCCTGGCATAGATACAGCCAAAGATAAAGTTCATACGCAACACTCTTCGCATAACTGTGACCTAGTTAATGACGAGCCCATGTTTTTTGCACACCCCAAGGACGTAATAAGCGTTTGAAAAGGCTAGGTATGGCTCGCTGGTTTAGTTGTACACAGTAACCGACTGCGCCTTAAAATGTTAGCTGCATTAGGCACAGCTTTTAATACAATATTTTATGAATTTAATTATCACCCAACCAACCACCTACTCACCCACTCAATCAATTACCCGCCCACCCACTCACCAACCCTACCAGTCAACCACCCTCCCAACTAGTCATTCACCCACCCACCCAGTCGATCACCCACCCAACCAACCAGTCAACCACCACTTAACCAGTCAATTACCCACCCAACCAACCAGGCAACCACCCACCCAACCAGTAAATCACCCACCCACCCACATACCCACCCACCCAACCAGTCAATCACTCACCCACCCACCCACCAAACCAGACAATCACCCACCCAACCAACTAGTCGATCATCCACCCAACCAACCAGTCAACCCACCCAACCAAACAACTCGCTTGTGACGCACGTGGCCTCAAGTCTCCCAGGCCCTTAAATAATATCCATGACAACGTCATATAGCGCATACATGAGGACTATACTCTTTGATATAAAATACGGACCCAGAACGCTGGCAGCTTGTAACCACTGCACGTGTGCCCAATGCTTAGATCAACAATTTAAAGGTGCGGATTATTTGTTTAAAATCTTCTTATCTAATATTAGACTTCTTCCTTGCTAATGCCTTCCTGCACAATCTTTGCGATACGCGGACGAGCATTATCTTGCAATAAAATCACACCGCGAGAAAGCATGCCGGGTCGTTTATTCTTGATGGCTTTTCGCAGCTTGTCTAGTGTTTGCAAGTAGTGTGTAGAGTTGATGTTGACACCAGGTTCTTTAGAGTCGGCCAACAATAGCCCTTCATGGTAAAAAAAAATATGCGCTCAGCATAACCTTACCAGTTGAAACCTGTAACTTGAATTTTTTGGCTTTTGGTGATCCAGCATGCTTCCATTGCATGCTCTCTCTTTTGCTTCTCAGCTCAAAGTGGTGACACCATGATTCATCGCCTGTCACTAGAAGAGAAATGCATCACCCTCCACTCTGTTACGTAGCAAGTGGTTCAAACACCGTCCCATGCGTCCCTCTCTTTTGTGGTCGGTCAACATCCGTGTTACCCACTGTGAACACACCTTCCGACATTGCAGTTTCTTACGCACGACCTTTTGAATTGTCCCAGTTGACACATCAAATTCTTTCGCTAGCGAACGTATGCTTCGACAACGGTTCATCTGTACTTCTTCTTCTTCTTCTTCTTCTTCAGCGTTCCGAACCATTGAGGTTCTTTGCTGCAAATACAATCCGTCTCCATTCGTCTCTCTGGTGGACCTTCTCTTGCCAGTCGTTGATTCCAAGTGCTTGTAGGTCTGTACATGTATTATCTCTCCACCGCCTTCTTGGTCTACCTCGGGGTCTACGGTCATTTATTTCCCGAGTTTAAGCGAGTTTTGTTTCCCTATTATCTTCCATTCTTTCTATATGCCCCAGCCATTGTAGTCTATTAGCCTTCATGATACCAGTGATTAGCGGGGACTTAAACAGATCATAAATGTCTTTGTTACTTCTTCTTTTCCACTCTCCACTTTGTGTATCCCTAATGGGTCCAAAGATGCGTCTTAAAATTTTGTTCTCAAAGGTTTGTAACAAGGCTTCGTCTCCTTTCGTTGTACTCCAGGTTTGAGAGCCATACAGCACAACTGGTCTGATCAGTGTTTTGTATATTGTGATTTTGGTGTTACGAGATAGCGCCTTTGATTTTAATAGATGTTGTAGTGCATAGTATATCTTATTTCCAGAGTTGATTCTAGTTTGTATTTCTTCCCTTATGATGTTGGAGCAGTTGAAGATTGTACCCAGGTATTTGTATGTTTCCGTTCTTTTAATGGTCATATTATCTATTTGTATGTGGCCAGAGTTTCTAGCCATTCCGTCATCTGTACTGATACATCAATTTTGGCGATGGTTTTTTCTGTTGCAACAATATGCGCATCACCCTCCATTCTGTAACGCAGCAAGTGGTTCAAACACCATCCCGTGCGTTCCTCTCTTTAGTGGTCGGTCAACATCCGTTGTACCCATTGTGAACATACCTTCCGATATTGCAGTTTCTTACGAACGACCTTTAGAATTGTCCCAATTGGCACATCAAATTCTTTCGCTAGCGAACGTATGCTTCGACAACGGTTCATCTGTACTGCTGCATCAATTTTGGCTATGGTTTATTTTTTCTGTTGAAACAATATGCGCTTGACCCGGCCGTCGAAGATCTGTCGTGAACTGATGTCCTTTCCGAAACATTCGTGCCCAGTCTGTCACTGTTTTCTTCGACACACATTTGTTACCGCACGCTGCCTGCATTCTTCGATGGATGTCTACTTGTCGACATCCTTGAAATGAAAGAAACCGAATCACAGCTCTTTGAGCTTCTTTGGACGGATTTTGGATCAACCCGGCCATTTTCTCAACGGTAAGAAGCAGAACCTATGCATCATGGGACGATAAGCACTTGCTCTGTCAGTACTTATCACATGACTATGACATGATCATGTTCAACGTACGCAATTACGAACGATGCGGCACGAACGGATTTCAAATAAACGCACCTTATACAATATTTCCCATTTCTGTTCAAGTATGAATAATTTATATGAGGATGATACAGTATTGATTGCAGACAATGAGCAGGATCTGCAACATTTAGTAGATACGGTTGTTGCACACAGTGAACAACTAGGGTTAGTATTACATTTTTAAGAAGACACAGATTATGGTCGTCACTAGGAAGAAGGAAATACCACAATGTAATATACAAGTGTCCGCTCCCTGGCGAAGGTGATATGGACGTAGTTGGTAATCCCGCACACTCGCGTTAAAAACACATCTGCGGGCGATTTGGCAGCAGACCGCATTGCGTTGATTTTTTTACGAAATGGTATGGGTACCGGTCGTTCAGAAAGCATTGGCAAACTACTGAACGTAAATTTGCTAAGAGACCACAACAGCAAAAATGCTGGGGTTGACTGCGACATCCTGTAAAGGATATGCAACTAATTTTAATATACAAGTAGCCGGCTTCGTGGTGATTTGGTTACGGACTCAATTCGTAATCTCGCATACCGCGTTCATGACACAGTTGCCGGCGATTTGCTACCAAATCGCCGTGTGTTGGTTTAAAAAAAAAAAAAAATCATATGGGTGTCGGTCTTTCAGAAAGCAATGGCAAACTACTGAACGTAAACTTGCCAAGAAATCACAGTGGAAGAAATGCTGGTGTTGACTGAGATATCCTGTAAAAAAGGATATGCAAAAACATATGTATAAATCAGATCCCACAATCTAATAATGATAATAATAATAATAATAATAATAATAATAATAATAATAATAATTATAATAATAATAATAATACATAAAAATGTTAATTTATTACTGCAAAGGGAAAAAAAACAGCTTCAGATGACATAATTAGTGGCGGGGCAATGAAATAAAAAGTCAGAAATCCCTTCGTGGATAGTAACAACAGGATGCCAGAAATGAAAGTGCTGCAGACAAAGAGATAATCGGCTTTACTGAAGACGAGAAGTGTGGGCATTTAAAGAGTTTTTCATGAAAGATAAATGTGGAAATTTAAAGAGTTTTTGATCAAAGACAAGAAGTGTGGGCATTTAAAGAGTTTTTGATCAAATAAATGAATTTTGTTATCAAAGACAAAAGGTGTGAGAATTTAAAGAGGTTTTGATAATAGATTAGAAGTGTGGGAATTTAGAGATTTTTAAATAAAGACAAGAATTTTGGGAGATTGAAGAGTATTTAATTAAGTGTGATTCAAATAAGAACCTTTTATGTTTTTAAAAAACAAATTATATTTTGAAAAAGTAAAGGACAAATGAATCGTTTTTCGATGTAGTCACCACATCGTTCAATGCATGTCCTCCAGTGCTGGTAAAGTGCTTGACTTCCTGTAGAAACATCGACTCTGGGGTCGCTGTTCGGTGTAGCTGACCCGGTCGTGAACAGTCTGTAACGGAAGTCATAACGTTTTGAATTCATCGCCATACTGGACCTTCATTCGCCAATGAATTTCTATAGGTTTCACCACGCCCCGTGGTTAAAGGGTTGCGGACGCAGTTCGTAATCCCGTAAACCGCGTTCGAAACACATTTGCAGACCGCTTTGCGTTGATTTTTATGAAATGGTATGCATGCCGGTCGATCAGAAAACAATAGCAAACTACTGAACGTAAACTTCTCCAGGAATCACGAACAGTCAAAAATGCTGGGGTCGACTGCTACGTCCTGCAAAGGATATCCAACTAACTAACTGTACCACTTCACTTATTTTTAAACAAAAAACGGTAATACAACGCTGATCCTCTTTGGTGCATAGTTTTTGGTTGTTTATGATCTCTTGGCAAGTTTACGTTCAGTAGTTTGCCATTGCTTTCTGAAAGACCGACACCCATATGATTTTATTTTAAAAAAACCAACACACGGCGATTTGCTACCAAATCGCCCGCAACTGTGTTGTGAACGCGGTATGCGAGATTACGAACTGCGTCCGTAACCAAATCGCCACGAAGCCGGCTACTTGTATATTAAAGTTAGTTGCATATCCTTTACAGGATGTTTCAGTCAACCCCAGCATTTTTTGCTGTTGTGATCTCTTGGCAAGTTTACGTTCAGTAGTTTGCCAATGCTTTCTCTGAGTGTTCTCGGTATTTTTTTTTTTTTTCGTGGTGCAATTTCTCCGAGTTCTACCAACGTATCAGTTATTCAACCAGTTGATCCATTGAAAGATACTGTCATAGCTCTGAGCTGGGCAAACCTGAAACTAAATCAATACCTGACACACGAGTACTTTACGCTTAACTGTAGAAACACCTGAAGCAGGCAGCTATGGTAGATTGTTTTACTAGATTCAGCCACTATTAACACTCTTAAATACTTTCCAGCAGAGACCTTCTAATCTAGTCTAATTTTGAGTGTTACTATGTCCACTGATTCTCAAAGTGTAGACTGGTCGTTACCTGTATTGTAATTTCTAAATTTTATAGTTGTAAAAAAGGAGGAGTGTTAGTGTAATATTTAGGAAGTTACGCTGATAACGGCATAAGCTCGGTTAGACATGATTTTGATGTCAGCTCTCGATGTTCACTATGGGAGGGAAAGACTGCCCACCTGTACATGAGAGCACCCAGGCCTACATAATGTGATAGTACTAACATTTCACATACCCACAGCTGTTTCTGCTACTGTACTTGTTTAAACTGAATAATTGTAACAGGGACCCGAGTGTCTTTGTTTTCTCTCGGCGAGTTGGTCAATATTAGACAGTTTATTTTAAAGGGAATGAAGTGTAGGGCAGAACAATCATATCTCACGATCAGCGTTGCCAGTAGTGTGTTTGTGCTCAATATTTAAATCTCAAATCCCGAAACAACCAAATAAATCAATATCTCTTAACGTCCTCAGCCCTGGAATATCATGGAGACCGAACGAGACTATTACATTTCTAGCATCTCTTGTAGCAGGATGTGTTGACGACTAACAAGTCACACGAATTTAAACACAGAAGCCTCAAACAATATGTTGCATGATTAATTACCTGGCATATGTCGCTGCATCTGGTCAGGTGCATACTGCAGAGTTATATATCATATGAAGTGAATACATGAATAATACTTCATCTGAAACCATGAAAACACATAGTCACAGGTTTTATTCAATGTATAACAACATCTGATAGCCCCACGGAATGCACCTGACGAAATGTAGTGATAAATGCAGACAATAAATCGTGCAACATATTGCTCGTGGATTCTATGCTTAAATTCAATCAGGGAAATACATTGTTTTGAATAACAGGAATATAATTGTTAAAATTCACCCACTCAACAAATACTTTGATCACGTAAACGCTAGCATGTCACGGCCCAGTGCTGTTGCTATGGTACCAAGTGATCGACCGGCGCACTCTGTATCGATATAATTAATCAGTCCAACACTATAGACTGCATTCTACTGGTTTCTAAAAGCACAGCCCATGACGATCGGAAGGATCAATATACGGAGAAGACAAGTAACAGCTGGAGTAGAATATAATAAGGAATAAAAACAGTTAGATATGTGTAACAATTATTCAGTTTAAACAAGTACAAGATAAATGATTGAGCGGGAGAGTGAATGAGTGAGCGTGAGAGTGAATGAGTGAGCATGAGAGTGAATGAGTGAGCGTGAGAGTGAATGAGTGAGCGTGAATGAGTGAGCGTGAGAAGGAATGAGTGAGCGTGAGAGTGAATGAGTGAGCGTGAGAGTGAATCAGTGAGCGGGAGAGTGAATGATTGAGCGTGAGAGTGAATGAGTGAGCGTGAGAGTAAATGAGTGAGTGTGAGAGTGAATGAGTGAGCGGCAGAGTGAATGATTGAGCGGGACAGTGAATGAGTGAGCGTGAGAGTGAATGAGTGAGCGTGAGAGTGAATGAGTGAGAGTGAATGATTGAACGGGAGAGTGAATGAGTGAGCGGGAGAGTGAATGAGTGAGCGGGAGAGTGAATGAGTGAGCGGGAGAGTGAATGCGTGAGCGGGAGAGTGAATGAGTGAGCGGGAGAGACAGAATGAGTAAGCGTGAGAGTGAATGAGTGAGCGGGAGAGTGAATGAGTGAGCGGGAGAGTAAATGAGTGAGCGGGAGAATGAATGAGTGAGCGGGATAGTGAATGAGTGAGAGTGAATGAGTGAGCGTGAGAGTGAATGAGTGAGCGGGAGAGTGAATGAGTGAGCGGGAGAGTGAATGAGTGAGCGTGAGAGCGAATGAGTGAGCGTGAGAGTGAATGAGTGAGCGTGAGAGTGAATGAGTGAGCGGGAGAGTGAATTAGTGAGAGTGAGAGTGAATGAGAGAGAAAGAGAGAGAGTGTGTGTGTGTGTGTGAGTGTGTGTATATAAAAGAATACGGAGAGAGAGAGAGAGAGAGAGAGAGAGAGAGAGAGAGAGATAGTGAGAGAGAGAGAGAGAGCTGAGCAGATGCATGTCATGTAACACGCATGTTATGTAACACGCGAATCCATATGTTTGTGTATTCTCATCTGTCATATTATAAGTTAAATACCATTTGATTTTATCATGTATAATCTAAACTTATGTTCATTACTGTAGTTTGAGTGAGAGAGTGAGTGAGTGTGAATGAGAGACAGAATGAGTGAGCGTGAGAGTGAATGAGTGAGCGTGAGAGTGAATGAGTGAGCGTGAGAGTGAATGAGTGAGCGTGAGAGTGAATGAGTGAGAGTGAATGAGTGAGCGGGAGAGTGAATGATTGAGCGTGAGAGTGAATGAGTGAGCGGGAGAGTGAATGAGTGAGAGTGAATGAGTGAGCGGGAGAGTGAATGAGTGAGCGTGATAGTGAATGAGTGAGCGTGAGGGTGAATGAGTGAGCGGGAGAGTGAATGAGTGAGCGTGAGAGCGAATGAGTGAGTTGGAGAGTGAATGAGTGAGAGTGTCTGTGTGTGGGAGTGAATGAATGTGAGTGAATGAGTGAGAGTGAATGAGTGAGCGTGAGAGTGAATGAGTGAGCGTGAGAGTGAATGAGTGAGCGGGAGAGTGAATGAGTGAGCGGGAGAGTGAATGAGTGAGCGGAAGAGTGAATGAGTGAGCGGGAGAGTGAATTAGTGAGAGTGAATGAGTGAGCGGGAGAGTGAATGATTGAGCGGGAGAGTGAATGAGTGAGCGTGAGAGTGATTGAGTGAGCATGAGAGTGAATGAGTGAGAGTGAATGAGTGAGAAGGAATGAGTGAGCGTGAGAAGGAATGAGTGAGCGTGAGAGTGAATGAGTGAGCGTGAGAGTGAATCAGTGAGCGGGAGAGTGAATGATTGAGCGTGAGAGTGAATGAGTGGGCGTGTGAGTAAATGAGTGAGCGTGAGAGTGAATGAGTGAGCGGCAGAGTGAATGAGTGAGCGGGACAGTGAATGAGTGAGCGTGAGAGTGAATGAGTGAGCGTGAGAGTGAATGAGTGAGAGTGAATGAGTGAGCGGGAGAGTGAATGATTGAACGGGAGAGTGAATGAGTGAGCGTGAGAGTGAATGAGTGAGCGGGAGAGTGAATGAGTGAGCGGGAGAGTGAATGAGTGAGAGTGTGTGTGTGTGAGTGAATGAGTGAGAGTGAGAGTGAATGAGAGAGAGAGTGTGTGTGGTGTGTGTGTGTGTGTGTGTGTGTGTGTGTGTGTGTGTGGACGCGCTGGCATCACTACTTTTACGTCACATACTTTTTATGTACACATTTTTCTCCATGTTTAGCCTTGTTTATGTTTACAACATTCATTTCACAATGTTTATTTTTCTTCCTATGTAAATGTATAATGCTCTTGATGAACGAAAGACGAGTGATTGGAAGGGCCGAATGTAAGACGGGCCTGCGCGCCCAATTTGTGACCCTAATAAATTTGATTTGATTTTGATTTGATTTATAACTCCTGCGAAAAAGTTATATATATATATATATATATATATATATATATATATATATATATATATATATATATATATATATATATATATATATATATATATATATATATATATATATATATATACTAAACACAGAAATAGTGTACAAAAGATGCAACAAACTCCACAACAGTTAACGTAAATCACAGAGGAAATTTTCCCACTGATATTGACTGATCTTCACAATAGGCTGATATTGACTTACTTCATTATCAAATCTTTATGGCAGCTTATTGTTTCCAATATATGTATTTTACAAGTCTAAGGTCTTTCCCATGCTGGATGGATTGAGTCGGTGGCATGGAGGAATATCAACAGAAGAGTTGATCCAGAACACCAAAGACCGAGATCTGTTTAGAGTAATGAAGGGCTATGCCATCTGGCAGGGCACTTGATGATGATGATGAAGGACTTTCCCAACAGTTTGTAGATATGCAAGTATCTTCATTATGGTGATATGTCTTACTTTATCTAAAGCTTGTGTGTAGTCAATAAAGCAAAGATTTAGGTCTTTGTTTACTAAAATTAATATATTAGGTATGTGCGAAACGAGATGGACAGGAGCAGGCATCAAGATACATAAAGATTTTAAGATTATTTATTCTGGAGGTGAGGATCGGCATGGGGGAGTGGCAATAGTTTTGGACCGGAAAACATCAACGTCTGTTCAGGGATATTGGGCCGTGTCGGACAGAGTACTACTAGTTAAATTGAGTGGCAGACCTTTTAACATAAATGTTATTCAAGTATATGCCCCAACAGGAGAGTCCAGTGAAGATAGTGTAGAGGAATTTTATAATGACATAGAGTCTGCCTTAAAGAAATGTAAAAATTCAGAAATAAACATTATAATAGGGGACTTCAATGCAAAAGTAGGAAATCAAGGGGATAGATACACAGTAGGAAACTATGGTTTAGGAGAGAGAAATGAAAGAGGATACAGACTAGTAGAGTGGGCAAAAGAACAGGAAATGATTGTAGGAAACACCTGGTTCAAGCAACACCCTAGAAGATTATGGACCTGGAGGAGTCCTGATAGCAGGATTAGAAACCAGATTGACTACATTCTCATTAGCAGAAGATTTAGAAACGCCCTAACAGTAGCAAAAACAGTTCCCAGTGCTGACTGTTATAGTGACCACAGATTACTCACAGGAACATTGAGGATAAAGTTGAAGAAAGTCAAGTATACAACAGGGAACACTAAATATGATTTGTGTACATTGAGTAATGACAAGGAAATACAAAACAAATTCAACATAGAAGTACAGAACAGATTTGAAATATTGTCTGATCTAGAGATCCTATTCCAGGATGTGGATGATCAATGGGAAATGTTAAAGAATTCAATCAATATGGCTGCAGAAACAACTATTCCAAAATTAAAGAAGGTGGGTCGTAAGAAATGGATGACTGAGGAAATTTTACACTTAATGGAAACAAGAAGACTCAACAAAAATAATCCTGCCAAATATGAAGAAATTCACAGACAAGTCAGAATATTATGTAGGAAGGCAAAAGAATCATGGCTTGAGGAAAAGTGCTTAGAAATTGAAAAGCAACACAACAGTCAAAATACCAAATTAGTGCACAAAAGGATTCAGGAACTTACTAATAAAAGAACAAGTACATCAACAGGCTGTCTAAGAACTAAAGATGGCAAAATCATAATAGAAAAAGATCAGATTCTACATGTATGGACAGATTATGTGAAAGACCTGTATAATGATAACAGAGAGGAACAGTATGCTATTAGATTTAATAATGAAGGACCAGCAATTTTAAAGATGGAGGTTCAAAATGTTCTTAAGCATATGAAAGCTGGCAAGACCCCCGGTGCAGATAACATCACAACAGAAATGATTAAAGCTTTAGAAGAATTTGGACTAGAGCAAGTCACCAGACTGATGAACACATTATATGATACTGGAGATATACCTTCTGAATTATGTAATTCTGTATTTATTGCAATCCCAAAGAAATCAGGAACCTTAGAATGTGATCAACATAGAACAATTAGTATAATGAGTCACATCACAAAGATTTTGTTACGAATTATCATGCAAAGAGTGAGGAAGAAAATACAACCTGAAATAGGGG
>OY992876.1:40065050-40120912 GCA_963921405.1 Cepaea hortensis | reverse complement strand
GGAGGAGGGAGGAGGAGGAAGAGGGAGGAGGAGGAGGAAGGAGGAGGAGGAAGGAGGAGGAAGAGGGAGTAGGAGGGAGGAGGGAGGAGGAGGAACGAACGAACGAACGAACGAACAAACTTTATTTTCAAAGGGTTAAGAATTGGGCACGCAGGCCCGTCTAACATTCTGCCCTTCTATCACTCTCTTTCATACATTATTTCATTCACACATCATTCAAGGCTAACAAAGAACAGCAACAATATAAAAGATATGCATTATAAAGGCATGGGCAAAATGCAAACATCAAAAATACACGACACAGTAATACTAGATAATGGTCTGACACTTGTTATTAGCCATGTGGAATATACTGGCCTACAAAAAGGGGATTGGCTGTTATACTAGGGTTTTGTTATTATTATTATTATCTCAATTATTAAGAGGGGGAGGAGGATGGAGAGGGGGAGGGGAAGAGGGTGGAGGAGGAGAGGAGGAGGGAGGAGGAGGAGGATTATAACGCATATGCCTGTAGATAACTGCAGCGAAAAGGTGGGTCTGTCTATCTATCTGACCCGGCGTGGCTTCGCCCAGCTCCTGGCGGGTAGCGTCTCATTAAATTCATACAACTAAATAAAGTAACTTAAAAGAATGTCCTTCCACACACCATCCATTATTTCTAATGAAAACCGTTTCTAATCACCTGCATGACTGTAGATCACTTCGTAAGCATAAAAAGATGAGTTACAATGTTATACATTATGCATTATTTTTATGAAAACTTTGAAAATGCCTTAAAGATTGTATCATTATTTATTATAACTCATATGCCGGTACATAACTACAGACAAATAGTTTATAAATCTTTGAAAACGATGCAACAATATGACTATAAGTTATACAGCAATGTTATTAAAAGTTATGACCCTTGAAATAACTTTTCTAGAGTTAAGTCCCCTCGCTGTATATAAATTACAATGTAAAATGAAAAATTAAATAATATTAAGTAAGCAGCCGATTTCACACTAAAAAATATCACAGTTGGCTGCGCTGGAATGAAAGGAAGACGTGTAGAAAATTTCATCTCAATCGGATGGACCGTTCGCGAACGCATAAAGGACATACACACCCACCACACACATCCTTTTTTATATATAAGATATATATATATATATATATATATATATATATATATATATATATATATATATATATATATATATATATATATATATATATATATATATATATCATTTCTTGTAACTGCTAGAGAGAGAGACAACAGATAGCTAATATATGATTTCATGTTTATGCCGTGACTAGCAAGTTTCAAAGACAAAAACATATAACTAATAAATGCTAAGCAAAAACATATTAGTATGAATCTATTAACCATTGACTGACGAAAGAGACAGACTCTGAGTCTGATATATCCAAACTTTCATGGCGGGGTGTCAGTATGTTCTTCTTCTTCTTCTTCTTCTTCTTCTTCTTCTTCTTCTTCTTCTTCTTTCTTCTTCTTCTTCTTCTTCTTCTTCTTCTTCTTTCTTCTTCTTCTTCTTCTTTCTTCTTCTTCTTCTTCTTCTTCTTCTTCTTCTCCTCCTCTCCCTTCCTCCTCCTCCTCCTCCTCCTCCTTCCTCCTCCTCCTCCTCCTCCTCCTCCTCCTGTGGGTCGTCGCTAGAGCTACGAAGTTCCTGCTTTGTGCAACGCTTATGGGAATGCCCCGAATGTTGTGATGTTGGTTCCTAAATCAATCAATCAATCAATTTAAGCGCTGCGGAAAGAGACCGAGCCACATGGGATAAAACCCGGTGCAATGAAGTCGACCCTATCGACTTTTAAGCGACTTTTTATGTATGAAAGAAATCAACCCTTAATTATTAAAAGTAATAATAAAATAGTATTTGTCATGAGTAAAGTGAAAAGTAAAGATGACGGCATAGTATTGGGGAATATGAGGTCTACCATCGACAACTTTGATGCATATTTGCGAATCCGATCGTCAGAAAACCTTGGGATTTTCCGTTATATATCTATTGAAAATTGACCGATTATTTATTATAGTTTTGGTTATTATTATCTGTAGGGGATGGGACTTAAACACTATCACCATAGCATTGACGGTGTGTTAGAGGTACAATCTTCTTCCTCTGGCTGTGTGACGGTGTCAAGCCGGTCATATGGTCACATGTTTAAGGAGTACATCCGGCACACGTGGTTAATTGTTACAACCGGACCACGTGGGGGAGTTGCAGCTGGTAACATATTTAAGGTATACACTCGGGACATGTGGCTAATGGTTACATTCGGTAAAATATGGCGTTGCGTTTGGTCACATGCATAAGAATACATTCGGTTACATGGTTAATTGTTAAATCCGATCAAAGTGGCGTTGCACCGTGTCACATGAGTAAGGGTGCATCCGTGACATGTGGTTAAGAGAGTTCTACAGAACAAGGGTGTCCTGTCACTTGTCGAAACAGGAGACCTAACTCGTGATTACCACCATGTATGGGAGTCACCCCGCTACCTCGTCTACCTAGCATCTTAAGCTTAAAATGGTCTCCCTTCTCTCTCTTTTCTATGTCGATGTAGTCCTAAGGTTACCGAATAACACTAAAGGACATCCCGGTCTCAATACAAAATGAGACAGGCTCGAAAGCAGAATACGCGAGTGTAACCAATTCATCACAGTGTCCGAATAACCCTGTCTCGTAGTCGGTGAAGAGAGGTGTGATCATCGACCCCAATCGAGGAAGATATACCCAAATGACATTGGTTCCTTATTCCGAAAGTGAGCCGGTCTGTCTACCTGTCGATCCACTCGTCTGCCCGTCCTGTCTGTCTGTCTAAAAGTCTTCCTGTATGACCGTTATACTATATCGGCCGCATAGCTAATGATATTGATACTACGTTCTCCCAAAGGCGTATGTGCCTCAGAAACTACCTTTATATTACCATTAGAGATTGATGATCATGTCGACTCAGTATCCACTTGCCACACCCAGACAAAGTACAGGATCTATGTAGCATTTTAACACTTTTTCTTCACCAGAAAAAAAGGTCCGGGGACCTAACTTGTGATGACCACCATGTAGGGTAGTGATTCTACTACCTCATAAACAACGCATCGGCAGTGTAAAATGACCATCCGTCTCTCTCCTTCTTCTATATCCTTTAGAGTGGTCCACCGAGTAACACCAAAGGACATGAAACTACTACAACGGCATCAATACAACATAAGGCAAATTCGAATGTAGTAAACACAACAATAATCAATTCATCACAGTGTCCGACTGTGACGAGGTAGACTGTCTCCCCTATAGATTTGCTTAAATTACGTTTAAGATTGTATTTTTCATTATATAACATCATCATCATCAAGTGCGTGGGCGTTCATGGCTACCATCAGATCTCGGTCTTTGGTGTTCTGGATCAATTATGCTGATGCTATTCCTCCATGTGTGATTGGCTGGGTTGTTGGGGTGTGTGTGGGTGGGAGGGTAGATGAGAGATGCATGTGTTGATGGGCGCGTGGGTGATGTGTGGGTGTGAGTGGTTGATAGATGAGCACGTGAGTGGGTGGATGTGTGTGAGAGATGAGTGTATGGGTGGGAGAGGTGTGTAGTTGTGAGAAGATGTGTGTGAGTGGTGGATGTGTGTGGGTGGGGTATATGTGGGTGGCGGCGTGTGTGTGGGTAGGAGGTGTGTGATTGTGGGTGTTTATGGGTGGGGGATATGTGTGGACAGGTGGGGAGATGTGTTTATTGGTGGGGATGTGTGTATAGGTGGGGATGTGTAGTTGAGCGATGGCGAATATTGGGTGGGTGAGTGGGTGTAGGTTGGCTGATGTGTGTGTGTGGGTGGGTGGGGAAATTGTGAGAGTGTGGGATATGTGTGTTTTTGATGGTGCGGGATGTGTGGGTTGGCGGGGGTATGTATGTGTGGTTTCTTCTTCTTCTTCTTCTTCTTCTTCTTCTTCTTCTTCTTCTTCTTCTTCTTCTTCTTCTTCTTCTTCTTCTTCTTCTTCTTCTTCTTCTTCTTCTTCTTCTTCTTCTTCTTCTTCTTCTTCTTCTTCTTCTTCTTCTTCTTCTTCTTCTTCTTCTCCTCCTCCTCCTCCTCCTCCTCCTTCTTCCTTCTTCTTCTTCTTCTTCTTCTTCTTCTTCTTCTGCTTCTTCTTCTTCTTCTTCTTCTTCTTCTTCTTCTTCTTCTTCTTCTTCTTCTTCTTCTTCTTCTTCTTTTCTTCTTCTTCTTCTTCTTCTTCTTCTTCTTCTTCTTTCTCCTCCTCCTCCTTCTCCCTCTTCTTCTTCTTCTTCTTCTTCTTCTTCTTCTTCTTCTTCTTCTTCTTCTTCTTCTTCTTCTTCTTCTTCTTCTTCTTCTTCTTCTTCTTCTTCTTCTTCTTCTTCTTCTTCTTCTTCTTCTTCTTCTTCTTCTTCTTCTTCTTCTTCTTCTTCTTCTTCTTGGTGTGTGAGGATGTGTGTGTGGCTGGGGAAATGTGTGTGGGTGGGGCATCAGTGGGTGGGTGGCGGCATGTATGTTTGTCTGGTTCTGTGTGAGTGTGTGGAGGTATGTGTGGGTGGGTGGGGGAGGTTTGGTGGGTGGGGGATGTGTTGGTGGCTGCGCGATATGAGAGTGGATGGGGGATGTGTCTCACAACATTGCAATATGCACTGTTTATGTTTACAACTTTCATTTGATAATGTTCTTTTTTGTTTTCTCATGTGAATGTATCATGCGTAATATGCATTGTTTATGCTTACAAAATCCATTTGACAATGTTTTTCCCCTATGTTAATGTAACATGCACATTTGATGAATGAAAGATGAGTGATTGAAAGGGCCGAATGTAAGACGGGCCTGCGTGCCCAATTTGTTACCCTTTTTAAAATAAAGTTTGTTCGTTCGTTCGTTTAGTCTGTCTAGCATAATTTTTCTTGGTCTGCATCTGCCTCTCTTTCCCTCGATCTTTTCAGTTGTCACAATGTTCTCTAATGTCTCTCTTCTCATCACATATTGTGTATATAGTGTTCTAGTTTTATAAGCCTCTTTCAGGCAATCGTTGCTAGTTACTCTGGCAGTCCAAGGAATTCGCAACATTCGTCTCAAAAACCACATCTCTGTTGCTTCTAAGTTCTTCCTAATTTGTTCATTTACATCCCAAGATTCGCTACCGTACAGCAAAACTGATTCTATATAGCATTTCAGCACTCTCTTTCTTACATTCATTAATAATGACTTATTGCATATGATACTCTACATTTTCTGAAATGCGGCTTTTGCTTGCTCTATTCTGCTCTTAATCTCTGTTATACATCTTCCATCTGATGTTATAAGTGCCCTTAGGTATTTAAAATTATCCACTTGAATAAGAATTTCCACGTCTATTTCTATATCACATTTTGGTGTCACCATCTTCTTTGATATCACCATTGTTGCTGTTTTCTTGGTATTCAAGGAGAGTCTTTTCTGTGCTCTCTCTGTTACTACAATTTCCAACAATTGTTGTAGGTCTGTTGCATTAAACGCCACCTTATCTGCATCATCTGCATAGCGTATATTGTTTATATTATAACCTCCGATTAGTATTCTTGGCTTCTCTTTGATCTCTCTCATTATTACTTCTCTATAGAGGGAGAAGAGATCCGGTGACAAGACACACCCCTATCGTACTCCTAGCTTTATCTGTTCGTAACTACCTTCTTTATTTCCCATTTTAATTGCTGCTACTTGGCTCCAGTAAATACTCTTTATTATCTTAAACCTTTCCCATCAATGTTGATATCTTCCAAGATTTTAATAAATTCATCATGTTTTACTTTATGAAATGCCTTAGTATAATCTATGAAGCACAAATATACGTCTTTCTGTGTCTCTATTGGCCTTTCTTTTAGTGTTCGTAATATATACATTATATTTTGCCGGGAGACTGATAACGCGTTCATTTTGATGATTGACTTGAAGCTGAGAGGACACAGGGGCCAGAAGACAAGCGGTAAATTACATTTTCATTGAAAGAAAACCAGACAGGCACTAGTAACCACATGTTAGAGAAAAACAACATTGATAAGTTTGTTATAATTTATTAAAAAATTATAGTCATAATAACGCTAGCGGATACTGTTGCCCCGTGAAGAAGTTTAATCACGAAAATTGGAAGAAGTTCTGCATCTTCATTGTTGGTACCGTGAGCCATCAACCTACAGCAACGCATACTTTCTTGTCTTGAACACCCTGTCCATTGCCTCAGGGTGTGTGAATCAGCAACTTGTCTTTGAACATCACCCGAGTCGACAACCTGGGAGCGAAGTCTGAAGATGAGTCGTATACCACCTCGGCTGACACCTTTAGCCTGCCTACTTCAGTTGACGATTTTGATTGCCTATACGCTAGTGCGACTACAGCTTTACACGCAACACGTTTATAAATAAATTAATGGTTATATATGATACTTGAACCGTACCTAGTCTCTTATACTCTAGTTTAATATTAGAATATTCAGAGTGTGCGATAATGAAAGTTGTAACTTCATAATTGTAATTTGTCTATCTCCGTGTTGTGAGAAAGTATCAGTAAAGGGGATCTTTTATCTTACAGGCATTCGTAGCCGGATTCCCTAAGCTATTGTCTAGAGACTAGTACAATTGTTCGCTTTACCTATCCGTGCCTGGACACTGTCTGAAGACTTGATCATTCTTGTGACTGTTCAAATCATACATCCTGTCATCGCAAGCCAGTTCGGCCTCTTCTTCGACAATGATTAGTCTTTCGGAATCCTGAAAGTCTATTTGTTGCTATTTCTGATCATTGTCTATCAAAATAGTTAACTTTACGCTACATCGTCTAAGCCTATCGCATAGACGTAGAGGAGAGCTGTGATCGCCTACGTCAAGCAAAGGGAAGGCGTATCTGTATGTAACACTACCGGGTCATACAGCGAAGAGTGTTTAGCGCAATTTATAAGATGTATAATATTACACACGAACACAACAAGTTGTCCCGGCTCAACTGTAGGCATCTCATGTAACGTGACATTTCACGAGCTGGCCTGACCAGCGAAGTTATCACAACTCAAATCAAGCATTTACACCTTCATTAAGTTTTCTGCCTGTCCATAGTGGTATTTCCATTTTTTCACAGAAACCCATTTCCAATGTCAATATATGTTTTTCAACTTGTCTGCTTATTTTTCAAATATTCACACCCAGACAAAAGTGCAGATTCTATGTAACATTTCAATATTTAAATAAGAAAATATGTTAGCCAAATTATTAACAATGTTGGCCAAATACAGAAATATCTCGACCAATTCATAAAAAGTAGTAAAATTTGTTAGCCAAAGTAATAAAAATCTTGGCCAAAATAACAAATATTTTATCCAAGTTTATAAAAAGTAGGAAAAATGTTAGCCAAAATAATAAAAATGTTGACCAAAATAGGAAGTATCTCAACCAAACTTATAAATATATCAACCCAGTAGAAAAGAATGTTACCCAAACTAATAATAATTCTGGCTAAATAAAGAAAAAAGAAAGCAGAAAACTGCTCAGTAAGCAATGGCAAACTACTTAATCGAGCGTAATCTTGCCTAGTACATCAACAGCAGCTGAAAGATGCTGGTGTTGACAGCAACGTCTTGTAAGAGATATGCAACATTTAAAAAAGAAAAAAAATATTTAAAAAAAAACAACTTATAAATATATCAACCAAGTAGGAAAAACAATGTTTGCCAAACTAATATAAATGTTGGCCACATTCCGAAATAACTTGACCAAACATATAACAAGTAAGAAAATATGTTAGTCAAATCTAGAAATATGTTGACTGAAGTAGTAAAATGTGTAAAATGATGGACACACTAAGAAATTTTCATGACAAAGTAAGAAAAAAATGTTTACCATAGTGAGACAAATAATTGCCGAATTAAGAAAAAAAATATGGTTAAACTAAGAAACTTGTATGCGAAAGGAAGAAATGTGTTAGTAAAAAAGGGGGAGATATTGGTCAAAGTAAGAAATATCTCAACCAAATTTCTAAATATGTCGACCGAAATAAGAAAATGCGATACCAACTTAGGAAAAATGTTTGCCAAAGTAAGAAATATCTCAACCACATTTATAAATATTTTGACTGAAATAGGAAAATGAGTTAGCCAGATTAATAAACATATTGTCCAATTTAAGAGATATCTCCACTAAACTTATAAAAAGTAAGTAAATATGTTGGCCAAAGAGAGAAAATATGTAAGCCAAAATAAGAATGGAAATAATCCAAATAGGAAAAATGTCAACCACACTTAGAAATATGTTTGGCATGGTAAGAAAATAGTTGGCCAAATTAATAAATATGGTAACGAAATGTAGTAAAATATTAGCCAAAGTAGGAAAAGATAATGGCGACAATAAGGAAAATCGATAGTCAAACTATGAATTATGTATGCCAAATCAAGAAATATGTCAACCGAAGTAAGAAAATATGTAAGCCAAATTAATAAAAATCAAATGCGCTATCTCGTAACACCAAAATCACAATATACAAAACACTGATCTGACCAGTTGTGCTGTATGGCTCTGAAACGAGGATGCAATACCAGGAGTTTCTTCTCCAGAACATTTCCTGTCACCGTTACTCCCCAGAACATTTCCTGTCACCGTTACTCCCCAGAACATTTCATGTCAACGTTACTCCCCAGAACATTTCATGTCAACTTTACTCTATAGAACATTTCCTCTCATCGATAGTCCCCAGAACAATTCCTCTCGCAGTTACTCACCAGAACATTTCACTTCACCGGTACTTACCAGAACAAGTCCTCTCACAGTTGCTCCCCACAATATTTGTCGACACCGATACTCCCCACAACATTTCCTGTCACCGTTATTCCCCAGAACATTTCCTGTCACCGTTACTCCCCAGAAAATTTAATGTCACCGCTATTCCCCAGAACATTTCCTGTCATCGTTACTCCCCAGAAAATTTCCTGTCACCGTTATTCCCCAGAACATTTCTTGTCACCGTTACTCCCCAGAAAATTTCCTGTCACCGTTATTCCCCAGAACATTTCCTGTCACCGTTACTCCCCAGAAAATTTCCTGTCACCGTTATTCCCCAGAACATTTCCTGTCACCGTTACTCCATCGGCTGGGGGTTGAAGCGTGGGGTTAACATACCCACCCTTGTAAAAACCATGTTGTTACGAAACAGATACATGAGCCTCGAATTCGGACTGACTTACCATTAAAAGAACGGAAACATACAAATACCTGGGTACAATCTTCAACTGCTCCAACATCATAAGGGAAGAAATACAAACTAGAATCAATTCTGGAAATAAGATATACTATGCACTACAACATCTACTAAAATCAAAGGCGCTATCTCCAAACACCAAGATCACAATATACAAAACACTGATCAGACCAGTTGTGCTGTATGGCTCTGAATCCTGGAGTACAACGAAAGGAGACGAAGCCTTGCTACAAACCTTTGAGAACAAAGTTTTAAGACGCATCTTCGGACCCATTAGGGATACACAAAGTGGAGAGTGGAAAACAAGAAGTAACAAAGACATTTATGATCTGTTTAAGTCCCCGCTAATCACTTGTATCATGAAAGCTAATAGACTGCAATGGCTGGGGCATATAAAAAAAAAATGGAAGATAAAAGGGAAACAAAACTCGCTTACACTCAGGAAATAAATGACCGTAGACCCCGAGGTAGACCAATGGCGGAGAGATAATATATATATATATACAGACCTACAAGCACTTGGAATCAACGACTGGTAAGAGAAGGTCAACCAGAGAGACGAATGGAGACGGATTGTATTTGCAGCAAAGAACCTCAATGGCTCGGAACGCTGAAGAAGAAGAAGTTGGCCAATTTAAGAAATAGCTCAACCAAACTTATAAATATGTCCACCAAAGTAGGAAAATATGTTAGCGACATTAATAAAATGTTCGGCCGGTGGTTAGCTGGTCTGCCGGGAGAGACTTAACTAGACGGCATTATGAAAAATAAAACATTACACAAAATAAAATACAAACCAGAAAAATATAAACCAGTGCAATGAAATGATTTTCTTGAAGACGAATCACCGTTTATTTTTATCTACTCGATATTTCAAAAGTGTGTGTGTGTGTGTGTGTGTGTGTGTGTGTGTGTGTGTGTGTGTGTGTGTGTGTGTGTGTGTGTGTGCTATTTTAGCTACGTACTTTTTATTTTTTATTTCTTGCTTGCTTATCTGTTTTTGTTTGTTTGTTCGCATATCCTTTACAGGACATCGCTGTCAACATCAGCATCTTTCAGCTGATTGTTGATTTCTTGGCAAGATTACGCTCAGTAATTTGCCATTGCTTTCTGAGCGACCGGCTCACATACCACGTAAGTTACCAAAGCGGCGAGAACCACTACCGATTCTCACTCAGTTTACGTTCCCTACGTGCCTTTAGGGGCTTCCGGTCAATATGGTGGCGGAAGGTTGTGTTGTTCAATGACCGCCCCCTTTTTTCGCGTAGGAGATGGATATTTTCGTCTCCTGCGTGTAATTTGTGTGCCAGGATGCAATACCAGAAGTTTCTTCCCCAGAACATTTCCTGTCACCGGTACTCCCCAGAACATTTCCTGTCACCGTTACTCCCCAGAACATTTCCTGTCACCGTTACTCCCCAGAACATTTCCTGTCAACGTTACTCCCCAGAACATTTCATGTCAACTTTACTCTCCAGAACATTTCCTCTCATCGATAGTCCCCAGAACAATTCCACTCGCAGTTACTCGCCAGAACATTTCACTTCACCGTTACTTACCTGAACATTTCCTCTCACAGTTACCCCCAAAACATTTCCTCTCACTGTTACTCCCCAGAAGAAGTCTTCTCACAGTTTCTCCCCACAATATTTGTCGACAGCGTTACTCCCCAGAAAATTTCCTGTCACTGTTATTCCACAGAACATTTCCTGTCACCGTTACTCTCCAGAACATTTCCTGTCACCGTTACTCCCCAGGTTGTGGGTTGAAGAGTGGGGTTAACATCCCCACCTTTGTAAAAACCATTTTGTTACGAAACAGATACATGAGCCTCGAATTCGGACTGACTTACCATTAAAAGAACGGAAACATACAAATACCTGGGTACAATCTTCAACTGCTCCAACATCATAAGGGAAGAAATACAAACTAGAATCAATTCTGGAAATAAGATATACTATGCACTACAACATCTACCAAAATCAAAGGCGCTATCTCCAAACACCAAGATCTGTCAAAACTGTCAAAAACTGTCATTTACTGCCAATATAGTACCTTGCGGTGTATGGCAGAGGGGTCTTTGAGTCTGAGGAATTAAGGCCGCCTGGCTAGTACAGTAGCCGCGAACTGTGCAGGTTAGGATTTTCTTTTTGCCCCAGACAGAAAAAAATCCCACACCTTACTGAGGGATCGAACCCGGGTCTCCCGAAGGATCACAATATACAAAACACTGATCAGACCAGTTGTGCTGTATGGCTCTGAAACCTGGAATACAACGACTGGAGACGAAGCCGTGCTACAAACCTTTGAGAACAAAGTTTTAAGACGCATCTTTGGACCCATTAGGGATACACAAAGTGGAGAGTGGAAAACAAGAAGTAACAAAGGCATTTATGATCTGTTTAAGTCCCCGCTAATCACTGGTATCATGAAGGCTAATAGACTACAATGGCTGGGGCATATAGAAAGAATGGAAGATAAAAGGGAAACAAAACTCGCTTACACTCAGGAAATAAATGACCGTAGACCCCGAGGTAGACCAGAAGACGGTGGAGAGATTATATATATATATATATATATATATATATATATATATATATATATATATATATATATATATATATATATATATATATATATATATATATATATACACACACACACACAGACCTACAAGCACTTGGAATCAACGACACTGGCAAGAGAAGGTCAACCAGAGAGACGAATGGAGACGGATTGTATCTGCAGCAAAGAACCTCAATGGCTCGGAACGCTGAAGAAGAAGAAGAAGAAGTTGGCCAATTTAAGAAATAGCTCAACCAAACTTATAAATATGTCCACCAAAGTAGGAAAATATGTTAGCGACTTTAATAAAAATGTTGGCCGAAGCGATAAATATTAATTGAAACCTTATTCGTGTGCTTATTATATCATTATAATATGTTAAGTGACTTTATTCGAAGTTCAATCAATCATGTGCCATGCCGGGAAGCGTAGACTGTCATGACTCGCCATTTCACTTGATCACCAGAGTTGTGGATCAGCTCAGTGTTCCTGTCTCGCCCACCTTGTCTTGCGATGATCGGTTATTCGGCGAATCATAATGAACTAGGCACTTTTAAAGAAGGTAGTTTGCCGTTGCTTTCCTTCTTGGCAGTGACCGTACTGGCCGGGTGACCGCAGCCATTGTCCCAATAAAGAGATCTTCCGCCTGCCGTCGTGAAATTTGAGACCATAACCAACAACTATCTGTCGGCTGCCCTCAAAATTTAATCCACAACCTGCCTTACGTGGCTTCTGTTGAAGTCTTCCAATAAACGAACACGAAATAACACGACATAATACACATTATCATTAATATTTCTTAGAGTGTCCATCATTTTACATATTTTATTACTTCGGTCAGTATATTTCTTGATTTGACTAACATGTTGTCTTACTTTTTATACATATCGTTGAGCTATTTCGGAATCTGGCCAAAATTTATTTTAGTTTAGCTAACATTTCACTACTTTTTATAAACTTGGATGAAATATTTCTTATTTTGGCCAAGAGTGTTATTAGTTTGGTTAACAAAATTTCCTACCCTTTATAAATTTGGTCGAGATATTTCTGTATTTGGCCAATATCTTTAATAATTTGGCTAACATATTTTCTTATTTGAATGTTGAAGTGTTGCATAGAATCTGCACTTTTGTCTGGGTGTGAAACGTAGAACAGTGAGCAGACAAGTTTAAAAGCATTTATTGGCATTGGAAATGGGTTTCTGTGAAAAGATGGAAATACCCCTATGGACAAGCAGAAACCTTAATGAAGGTGTAAATGCTTGATTTGAGTCGTGATAACTTCGCTGGTCAGGCCAGTTCGTGAAGTGTATATTACATGAGATGCATAAGGTCGAGCCAGAACAGCTTGTTGTGTTCGTGTGTAATATTATCCATCTTATAAAATGCGCAAAACACTCGTCGTGTTTAACCCGCTAGCTGTTACGTACAGATACGCCTCCTCCCACCTGGCGTAAGCGATCACAGCTCTCCTCTATGACTAAGAGAAAAGCTTAGTCGGACACTGTGATGAAGTGGTTATTGTTGTGTATACTACATTCGAAATTGCCTTATGTTGTATTGATGCCGTCGTGGCAGTTTCATGCCTTTTGCTGTTACTCGGTAGACCACCCCAACGATATAGAAAAATGAGAGAGACGGGAGCTCATTTTAAACCGTCGATACGTTGTTTATGAGGTTGTGGAAACATTACCCTGCATGGTGGTCATAAGAAAGAGGGTTAAAATGTTACATAGATCCTTACTTTGTCTGGTTGTGACACGTGGACAGTAATCCGACAAGATCACCAATAACTAATGGTAATAAAAAGGTGGTTTCTGAGGAAAATACACCTTTGGGAGGACGTAATATCAATATCATTAGCTATGCGGCCGATATAGTATAATAGTCATACAGGAAGACTTTTTTTTTACAGACAGACAGGGCGGACAGAAGATGAATCGACAAGTATACAGACATACTAACTTTCGGAACTAGGATCCAGTGTCATTAGGGTACACGTTACCCGACTGGCGTCGGTGATCACACCTCTCATTTCCGACTACGAGACAGGCTTAATCGGACACTGTCATGAATTGCTTGCACTCACGTATGTTACTTACGAGCCCGCCTTATGCTGTACTGAGGCCGGAATGTCATTTGGTGTTACTTGGTGACCTTAGAACTACACGGACATAGAAAAGAGAGAGAAGGGAGAACATTTTAAATTTTGGATGCTCTGTTTATGAGGTAGCAGGGTCAATCTCATACATGGTGGTCATCACGAGTTAGATCCCCTGTTTCGACAACCGACAGGACACACTTTTTCGGTAGTACCGTCTTAATCATGTGTCATGGATGCACCCTTACTCATATGGCCGGATGCAATGCCACCTTTGATCAGATGTAACCATTAACCATGTAACCGAATGTATCCTTATGTATGTGACAGGAAGCAACGCCCTCTTTGACCGACTGTAACCATTAGCCACCTGTCCCGGGTGTATCCCTTAAATATATGACCGTCTGCAATGCCCGAACGTGGTTCGGTTGTAACCATTAATCACGTGTCCTGGATGTACGCCTAAAACATGTGTCCATGAGACCGACTGTACACCGTCACACAGCCAGAAGACGAAGCTTGTACCTCTAAAAAATCTCTAACTATCGTCTGTCAAGACGTCAAAGTGCCAATAATGTGATGATGTGACTACAGATAATAATAACCACCATTATAATAAATAATCCTACCTACTGTCCCCTACCAAGCCCTCATGTGGTCACCAGTAGGGAAAAGAAAACGGGGAAGACCAAGAGAGACCCTGCGTAGAACCATCATCAGAGAAGGCTCATTCAACGGCCAAGTGAACATCCAAGATTTACAACACGTAGCAGCGAACCGCCGGACATGGAGAGCCATGACTTCTGCCCTATGCGCCGACTTAGGCTCAAGAGGAAAGACTAACTAACTAACTAACTGTTCAATATATATATAACGGAAAAAACCAAGGACTTCTGACGATCGGATTCGCAAATATTCATCGAAGTTGTCAATGGTAGATCTCATTTCCCCTATTCTGTGCCATCATCTTTACTTTTCACTTTACACATCACACGTACTATTTTTATTATTGCTTTTAATAATTAAGGTTTAACGTTTTAATATATACAAGACCGGAAGTAGTTACGTATCCGAACGCGTAAGATTTGAAAATTCGCGATTCATTTTTGTAAGGCATATTGTGACGTCGCATAAGCGCATATAAGAAAGTATTTCTGATCCTGAACCGATCCCGAAATAGTACAGCACAATCGCTTATCATACTAGTAACTATCACACACAGTTTCTCCGCCACCTAATTAGATGATTGTATGCCAGGAGAAAAGTTTATAAGTCTTATCTCCCGAGAGATGCAGCACTGATTGACACCCGATACAGGCATTAGATTACATCTCGTGGGTCTTCTACATTCCTGAGTTTGTTGGAAATGGTACATTTGTAGACGCGTGTTACTTCAGAATATTTACTTAACGAGGTGATAGCCACAGGTGTGAATATGTCCCAAGGGTTCGCTACTCCTCCCGCCACATCTAGCTTTACCGCAGTGTTTGCTAGTCCGTCCCACCTCGCCAGTTCCCCCCCCCCCCCCCCACACACACACATTTATGTCCCTCTTTGAAGTGCAGTTTTCATGTGGTGCTAGATCATTTATATAGTATTATACTCACTGAACTACGACGTATTTCACCACAAAATATAACCCATTAGAACATTTCATACTACTAATGTGTCCTACAATTTTTTTTTTTTGGGGGGGGGGTGGGTGTGGGGGATGGGGAGGGGAGGGGAGAAAAGTAAGTGGTCTGATCTTTCTTAGAATAGCAATGCACAAATCTGCTTGCCGTGGCATAAACGTGTTTTCTCTTTTAATGTACCACTGCGATGTGTGACTGATGATGAGCTCCATTGTTTTGCAGAAATCGTGGTCAGGCTAATGGGTCGATAGCTTGCGGTACTGGAACGGTCTTTTCGAGGTCTTAAGAGAAGTATCATGGCTGCTTATCTCAAGGAGGCTGGGCGCTATTCTAAGGTAAATGATGAAGCAATCTAAGGCTATGATGTTGATAACCATTATGTTTGTTCATTTAAACCAATATGCCGCAATGCTGTGAACTTGCTGTCAAACTTCCATTGTGATTTACTGCCAATACAGTACCTTGCGGTTTATGGCAGAGGGTACTTGAGCCTGAGGAATTAAGGCCGCCTGGCTAGCGCAGTCGCCGAGAACTGTGCAGGTTAGAGTTTTCTTTTTGCCTCTGACAGAAAAAAAAAAAAAACAAAAAAAAAACTCCACACCTTACCGAAGAATCGAACCCGGGTCTTCTGCAGAAGAATCCAACATTTTAGCCACTCGACCAGCCACTCCTCCAACTGTTTACAAGACCTTCAATATCAGCTACATTATTCATGCCCATCTAACAACAGAATATCAAATAAAATGCTTATGTGACACTCCCTGCACGTGTTGCAGTGTGAGTGAGTGTGTGAGTGTGTGTGTGTGTGTGTGTGTGTGTGTATGTGTGTGTGTGAGAGAGAGAGAGAGAGAGAGAGAGAGAGAGACATAGTCTTCTTCTTCTTCTTCTTCTTCTTCTTCTTCTTCTTCTTCTTCTTCTTCTTCTTCTTCTTCTTCTTCTTCTTCTTCTTCTTCTTCTTCTTCTTCTTCTTCTTCTTCTTCTTCTTCTTCCAATGTGGCTGTTCCAGTCACAGGACATTCGGAAAACTAGATAGAGCTGTTCCGGGCACAACGGACGATCGGAAAACTAGCTAGTCAGAGCTGTTTCGGTCACAAGGACTTTCGGAAAACTAGATAGAGCTGTTCCGGTCACGTAAGACATTTCACTCGGACGTGTTTGCGTTGTGCCAGTTTTAATTTGCCACCCTTAGGCCTGCACATCCGACTTCGGCGGGCGTTTTTGATCCGCCCTGGAGGTTTCGAGAGACTTTTTGTGGTGTCGTTCACATCTCAGCTGGTCAACGTGGAACGGTCAAAGACATCACGGTCAACCCTCAAGGGAAGGCAGGGACAGACCATGGGCATTCCCCGCTATCCAAGAAGGCTTCCATAATTGCAGAGCCGGCACATAGTGCTCTGAGACTGGGCTCACCCGACGAATCGCCACATCCTGCTCATGGCTGCTTTAATTCCTCACTTCCATGCATTGGGCATGTCGTTTTGCCACTGGTCGCTCCCCACACAAACCAGGGACGGACAGTCTGCGGACGACATCCACTCATCAAGCTTTCGCTTCGGACTTCCACGTGATGGATTCGCTAGCCAATATTTCCATTTCGTGTTTTTGAGACGTTTTTCCACCTTTGACTACGCTCACTCTATGAGTGTAGATACAGACTTTCATCGTAACCACTTCGTGCGACTGGACCGCTTTTCCACCTTAAGGTACCGCTCACGAGGTAGACTACATGTGCTGTCGGCTCAGCACACTACCTCCAAGCATCTGAGAGCGAGTGACGGCCAGGCCCTCTCACTCGGGGATCCCTCATATCCCCCAGCTGAGAGCCTTCGAACAGGTATCTGAACTAAGCATGTAGACTACTCATAATCTCACCTACATTTTGCAGTAGGTGAGTATCGGTCCGGTTCTCACATCCGAGGGTTTATAGTTTATAGGCGTTCAGCCATATCCCTCAGCTTAGAGCCTTAGAGTATGTGTTCGGACCAAGAACTTCGTGCGCCTGATTTGAACTTTTGACTGCTATTCGTAGTCTACCTGCAGAGCAGCAGGTTGTGTCTCTCTTGGTCTGGTCCCTAACCCAAGTGCTGTCCGACACATAGTTGTGATTCCGTCGGCTTAGCTCTTATGGTCATTGGGACACTCAAGACCCCCCCCCCCCCTCTCTCCCCACCACGGCAAGGTGGAGACACATCGGGGGAGGGGAGGTGGGGGGCGGGGCGGGGGGAGGTTCTCAGTCATCTCATCTCACGGGTGTTGATTTTGCGCATGCAGGGTTTGGATAATGTCCACAAGTAACGTTGGTATCATACAGTTGGTGTGAATATGCAGTTTTCCGGACTTAAGTATATTTGGATGCATCAGTATCGTTGTATGTTGATGTATAAGCGCACTTGTTTTTGACACCTGATTTCGATTTCTCAGTCTATTCTGTCATCTTCTGTCATCATACTTCCTAGATATAAACTCTTTCACTTGTTTCATAGGTGTACTATTTACCGGTATATTTTGTGGACCAGGAGATCTGATAACCTACATTAATAACCTGCATCATTATGCATTTCTTAGAAACGTAGAAACTGACTTGCTATGGGCCTGCGAGTTTTCTCATACTTGGTGTAGAATTATTCTCAGTTTTACAATTTCTAAATATGATTAAACTATACGAGGGAATTTGTCTAACCAAAGAATATATACAAATGGTACAGACAGTAAAGGCCGCGCGATAGGTTTCTCAGTATGATGCAAGTCTTCGAAATGCCGCCCGTTAAATTTTTTTCTTCTTCTGTTTGAAGTGCTACCTTAAAGATTTTTATTTATAGAATGGTTCAAATTTTATTTTGATTTCGCTGCTTTTGCAACCCTCTTAGTGTTCCGCCGGATGCGGCCGCCTCTGTGTATCATAGCACGGCACGGCCCTGCACACATTAAGTAAGTAGTAAATAAAGAAGCCTTTTATATGCCTTAAGGCACACTGGGCGCATAGTAAGTATAGTAAATGTACATTTTATTGGACAAATAGTAACTAAAGTAAACCTACATTTTATTGGACATATAGTAAGTTTTTTTTTTCTATGTCCTTTTTACAGGACATCGCTGTCAACACCAGCATTTTACAACTATTATTGATGTCTTGCCAAGTTTACGTTCAGTAGTTTGCTATTGCTTTCTGAACCACCGAGCCCCATACCAATTCGTTAAAACCCAGTGCAACGCGGTCTGCTGCGAAATAGTGCGCAGCTATGTTTCGAGCACGGGTAAGCGGGATTACGAGTTGCGTTCGAAAGCCTTGGCACGGAGACCGACATATAGTACGTTAAGTAAAGTAAATGTACTTTCCTTGGACATATAGTAAGTAAAGTAACTGTACATTTTATTGTACATATAGCAATTAACGTAAAGTAAAGTAAATTTCCCTGCCATTGGCGTATATTAAGTCAAGTCAAGTAAATGTACATTTTATTGGGCATATAGTGAGTAAAGTAAAGTAAAGTAAAGTAAAGTAAAGTAAAGTAAAGTAAAGTAAATGTACATTCAATTTGGCATATTGTAAGTACAGTAAAGCAAATGTCCCTTTCATTGGCTTATAGTAGGTAAAGTAAAATAAATGTCTCTTTCATTGGCATATAAAAAGTAAAGTAAATTAAAGGTATCTTCTACACGCCTAATGTGCATTGGGTATATGGAAACAGACGCATATTTAATAGAACAAACGGCACTAAGAGGATAATGTGACGCAGTCCGTCTTATCTTTCCACGGCATCTACCGGCATTTTAGGCAGGTTTGATCTGGAAGATCTGGTCAATTTAAAAAAACATTCTCCTCAATGTGAATTCGACCCCATGACCTCCGGGTCGAGAAGAACATCTAGCCACCACGCCATCGCGGTTAGTTGGTTGCATATCCTTTACAGGACGTCACAGTCAAACCCAGCATTTTTTAGAGTGTTTTTAATTTCTTGGCAAATTTACGTTGCGTAGTTTGCCAATGCTTTCTGAACTCATACCATTTTATGGAAACCAACGCAATGTGGTCTGTTGCCAAAACCGCAGACAGCTGTGTTTCGAACGCGGTGTGCGGGATTACGATTTGCGTCCGTAACCCATTCGCACAGAGCAAAATTAAATATTAACCATAAAACACACCAAGATTTAAACCGTGCAACAGCTTACAATAAAACTAAACTACTCAGTAAACACGGGGGGGGGGGGGGGGGGGGGGGCCGTCAATACTGGCCTCTGGTATACGAGCCAGGCGCTGTGACGCTGTGGCACTGTGACGTTGTGACGCTGTGACGATGTAGCGCTGTGACGCTGTGGCACTGTGGCGTTGTGACGCTGTGGCACTGTGGCGTTGTGACGCTGTGACGATGTAGCAGCTGTGACGCTGTGGCACTGTGGCGTTGTGACGCTGTGGTACTGTGGCACTGTGGTGTTGTGACGCTGTGGGACTGTGGCGTTGTGACGCTATGACGATGTAGCGCTGTGACGCTGTGGCACTGTGGCGTTGTGACGCTGTGGTACTGTGACGTTGTGACGCTGTGGCACTGTGGCGTTGTGACGCTGTGACGATGTAGCGCTGTGACGCTGTGGCACTGTGGCGTTGTGACGCTGTGACGATGTAGCGCTGTGACGCTGTGACACTGTGGCGTTGTGACGCTGTGACGATGTAGCGCTGTGACGCTGTGACGATGAAGCGCTGTGACGCTGTGACACTGTGGCGTTTTGACGCTGTGGCACTGTGGCGTTGTGATGCTGTGACACTGTGGCGTTGTGTAGCTGTGACGATGTAGCGCTGTGACGCTGTGACGATGTAGCGCTGTGACGCTGTGACGCTGTGACGCTGTGGCACTGTGGCGTGGTGACGCTGTGACACTGTGGCGTTGCGATGCTGTGACGATGTAGCGCAGTGACGCTGTGGCACTGTGGCGTTGTGATGCTGTGGAACTGTGGCGTTGTGATGCTGTGGCACTGTTGCGTTGTGATGCTGTGGCACTGTGCGTTATGATGCTGTGACACTGTGGCGTTGTGATGCTGTGACGATGTAGAGCAATGACGCTGTGACGATTTAGCGCTGTGACGCTGTGACACTGTGGCGTTGTGATGCTGTGGCACTGTGGCGTTGTGATGCTGTGGCACTGTGGCGTTGTGATGCTGTGACACTGTGGCGTTGTGATGCTGTGACAATGTTACGTTGTGATGCTGTGACACTGTGGCGTTGTGATGCTGTGACACTGTGACGTTGTGATGCTGTGACGATGTAGCACAGTGACGCTGTGACACTGTGGCATTGTGACGCTGTGACGTTGTGGCGTTGTGATGCTGTGACGATGTAACGCTGTGGCACTGTGGCGTTGTGATGCTGTGGCACTGTGGCGTTGTGATGCTGTGACACTGTGGCGTTGTGATGCTGTGACACTGTGGCGTTGTGACGCTGTGACACTGTGGCGTTGTGATGCTGTGACACTGTGACGTTGTGACGCTGTGACACTGTGGCGTCGTGATGCTGTGGCAATGTGGCGTTTTGATGCTGTGACACTGTGGCGTTGTGATGCTGTGACACTGTGGCGTTGTGATGCTGTGACGATGTAGCGCAGTGACGCTGTGACACTGTGGCGTTGTGACGCTGTGATGTTCTGACGCTGTGACGTTGTGACGCTGTGACGATGTGACGCTGTGACGATGTAGCGCAGTGACGCTGTGACGATGTAGCGCAGTAACGCTGTGGCACTGTGGCACAGTGACGCTGTGACGATGTAGCGCAGTGACGCTGTGACGCTGTGACGATGTGACGCTGTGACGATGTAGCGCTGTGCCGCTGTGACACTGTGGCGTTGTGACGCTGTGACACTGTGGCGCTGTGACGCTGTGACACTGTGGCGTTGTGATGCTGTGGCACTGTGGCGTTGTGACGCTGTGACACTGTGGCGCTGTGACGCTGTGACACTGTGGCGTTGTGACGCTGTGGCACTGTGGCGTTGTGATGCTGTGACACTGTGCCGTTGTGATGCTGTGACACTGTGCCGTTGTGATGCTATGACATTGTGGCGTTGTGATGCTGTGACACTGTGGCGTTGTGACGCTGTGACACTGTGGCGTTGTGATGCTGTGACACTGTGGCGTTGTGATGCTGTGGCACTGTGGCATTGTGATGCTGTGACACTGTGGCGTTGTGATGCTGTGACACCTTGGCGTTGTGATGCTGTGACGATGTAGCGCTGTGACAATGTAGCGCTGTGACGCTGTGACACTGTGTCGTTGTGACGCTGTGACGTTGTGACGCTGTGACGTTGTGACGCTGTGACGATGTAGCGCAGTGACGCTGTGGCACTGTGACGTTGTGACGCTGTGACGCTGTGACGATGTAGCGCAGTGACGCTGTGACGCTGTGACGTTGTGACGCTGTGACGATGTAGCGCTGTGTCGCTGTGACACTGTGGCGTTGTGACGCTGTGACGATGTAGCGCTGTGACGATGTGGCACTGTGGCGTTGTGATGCTGTGATACTGTGGCGTTGTGATGCTGTGACGATGTAGCGCAGTGACGCTGTGACGATGTACCGCTGTGACGCCGTGACACTGTGGCGTTGTGACGCTGTGACGCTGTGGCGTTGTGATGCTGTAACACTGTGGCGTTGTGATGCTGTGACACTGTGGCGTTGTGATACTGTGACACTGTGGCGTTGTGATGCTGTGACACTGTGGCGTTGTGATGCTGTGGCACTGTGGCGTTGTGATGCTGTGACACTGTGGCGTTGTGACGCTGTGAAACTGTGGCGTTGTGATGCTGTGACACTGTGGCGTTGTGACGCTGTGACACTGTGGCGTTGTGATGCTGTGGCAATGTGGCGTTTTGATGCTGTGACACTGTGGCGTTGTGATGCTGTGACACTGTGGCGTTGTGATGCTGTGACGATGTAGCGCAGTGACGCTGTGACACTGTGGCGTTGTGACGCTGTGACGTTCTGACGCTGTGACGTTGTGACGCTGTGACGATGTGACGATGTGACGCTGTGACGATGTAGCGCAGTGACGCTGTGACGATGTAGCGCAGTAACGCTGTGGCACTGTGGCACAGTGACGCTGTGACGATGTAGCGCAGTGACGCTGTGACGCTGTGACGATGTGACGCTGTGACGATGTAGCGCTGTGCCGCTGTGACACTGTGGCGTTGTGACGCTGTGACACTGTGACACTGTGGCGTTGTGATGCTGTGGCACTGTGGCGTTGTGACGCTGTGACACTGTGGCGCTGTGACGCTGTGACACTGTGGCGTTGTGACGCTGTGGCACTGTGGCGTTGTGATGCTGTGACACAGTGCCGTTGTGATGCTATGACACTGTGGCGTTGTGACGCTGTGACACTGTGGCGTTGTGATGCTGTGGCACTGTGGCGTTGTGATGCTGTGACACTGTGGCGTTGTGATGCTGTGACACTGTGGCGTTGTGATGCTGTGACACTGTGGCGTTGTGATGCTGTGACACCTTGGCGTTGTGATGCTGTGACGATGTAGCGCTGTGACAATGTAGCGCTGTGACGCTGTGACACTGTGTCGTTGTGACGCTGTGACGTTGTGACGCTGTGACGTTGTGACGCTGTGACGATGTAGCGCAGTGACGCTGTGGCACTGTGACGTTGTGACGCTGTGACGCTGTGACGATGTAGCGCAGTGACGCTGTGACGCTGTGACGTTGTGACGCTGTGACGATGTAGCGCTGTGACGCTGTGACACTGTGGCGTTGTGACGCTGTGACGATGTAGCGCTGTGACGATGTGGCACTGTGGCGTTGTGATGCTGTGATACTGTGGCGTTGTGATGCTGTGACGATGTAGCGCAGTGACGCTGTGACGATGTAGCGCTGTGACGCCGTGACACTGTGGCGTTTTGACGCTGTGACGCTGTGGCGTTGTGATGCTGTAACACTGTGGCGTTGTGATGCTGTGACACTGTGGCGTTGTGATGCTGTGACACTGTGGCGTTGTGATACTGTGACACTGTGGCGTTGTGATGCTGTGACACTGTGGCGTTGTGATGCTGTGACACTTTGGCGTTGTGATGCTGTGACACTTTGGCGTTGTGATGCTGTGACACTTTGGCGTTGTGATGCTGTGACACTGTGGCGTTGTGATGCTGTGACACTGTAGCGTTGTGATGCTGTGACACTGTGGCGTTGTGACGCTGTGACACTGTGGCGTTGTGATGCTGTGGCACTGTGGCGTTGTGATGCTGTGACACTGTGGCGTTGTGATGCTGTGACACTGTGGCGTTGTGATGCTGTGACACTGTGGCGTTGTGACTCTGTGACGCTGTGACGCTGTGACGTTGTGACGCTGTGACGATGTGACGCTGTGACGATGTAGCGCAGTGACGCTGTGACGATGTAGCGCAGTGACGCTGTGACGATGTAGCGCAGTGCCGCTGTGGCACAATGGCGTTGTGACGCTGTGTCGATGTAGCGCAGTGCTGCTGTGGCACTGTGGCGTTGTGACGCTGTAACGATGTAGCGCAGTGACACTGTGACGCTGTGACGATGTGACGCTGTGACGATGTAGCGCTGTGACGCTGTGACACTGTGGCGTTGTGACGCTGTGACACTGTGACACTGTGGCGTTGTGATGCTGTGGCACTGTGGCGTTGTGATGCTGTGACACTGTGACGCTGTGACGCTGTGACACTGTGGCGTTGTGATGCTGTGGCACTGTGGCGTTGTGACGCTGTGACACTGTGACGTTGTGATGCCGTGGCACTGTGGCGTTGTGATGCTGTGACACTGTGGCGTTGTGACGCTGTGACACTGTGGCGTTGTGATGCTGTGACTCTGTGGCGTTGTGACGCTGTGACACTATGTGTTGTGATGCTGTGACACTGTGGCGTTGTGATGCTGTGACACTGTGACGCTGTGACGCTGTGACACTGTGGCGTTGTGATGCTGTGGCACTGTGGCGTTGTGACGCTGTGACACTGTGACGTTGTGATGCCGTGGCACTGTGGCGTTGTGATGCTGTGACACTGTGGCGTTGTGACGCTGTGACACTGTGGCGTTGTGATGCTGTGACACTGTGGCGTTGTGACGCTGTGACACTATGTGTTGTGATGCTGTGACACTGTGGCGTTGTGACGCTGTGACACTGTGACGTTGTGATGCTGTGGCACTGTGGCGTTGTGATGCTGTGACACTGTGGCGTTGTGATGCTGTGACACTGTGGCGTTGTGATGTTGTGGCACTGTGGCGTTGTGACGCTGTGACACTCTCGCGTTGTGATGCTGTGGCACTGTGGCGTTGTGACGCTGTGACACTGTGGCGTTGTGATGCTGTGCCACTGTGGCGTTGTGATGCTGTGACACTGTGGCGTTGTGATGCTGTGACACTGTGGCGTTGTGATGCTGTGACACTGTGGCGTTGTGATGCTGTGACACTGTGGCGTTGTGATGCTGTGACGATGTAGCGCAGTGACGCTGTGACGATGTAGCGTTGTGACGCTGTGACACTGTGGCGTTGTGACGCTGTGACGTTGTGACGCTGTGACGTTGTGACGCTGTGACGATGTAGCGCAGTTACGCTGTGGCACTGTGACGTTGTGACGCTGTGACGCTGTGACGTTGTGACGCTGTGACGATGTAGCGCTGTGACGCTGTGACACTGTGGCGTTGTGACGCTGTGACGATGTAGCGCTGTGACGATGTGGCACTGTGGCGTTGTGATGCTGTGACACTGTGGCGTTGTGATGCTGTGACGATGTAGCGCAGTGACGCTGTGACGATGTAGCGCTGTGACGCTGTGACACTGTGACGTTGTGACGCTGTGACGATGTGGGCGCTGTGACGCTGTGACACTGTGACGTTGAGACGCTGTGACGATGTAGCGTTGTGACGCTGTGACGTTTTGACACTGTGGCGTTGTGACGCTGTGACGCTGTGACACTGTGACGTTGAGACGCTGTAACGATGTAGCGCTGTGACGTTGTGACACTGTGGCGTTGTGACGCTGTGACGATGTAGCGCTGTGACGCTGTGACACTGTGACGTTGAGACGCTGTGACGATGTAGCGCTGTGACGCTGTGACACTGTGACGTTGAGACGCTGTGACCATGTAGCGCAGTGACGCTGTGACACTATGGCTAGCACGCTTTTCTGCCAGCATGGTGGTCAAGGGTTCAAATTCACGTCGATACGGCTGTTTAAACTGTACTTGCGCCCCCAGCTCGACCCAGGATACAGTGGGTACCTGGATATTCTTGGGAAGTAAAGGCTGCCGGTGTGATATTGAGCACTTTATCCCTGGAGGATCAGTTGGTTTATACAAATATGGGGCTGCCACGATAATCACGAAAGGCCTAAAGGGGGGTAGAAAGGTTCTCTTTATTAAGAGCACTTGGAAATGTAACCTTAAGTCCTATAAGAGTCGGAGTTTAACCTATTGATATTTTTCGTTGTGTTATTGAGTAAAACCAACAATTAGAGAGTCAAATGTTGTGTAGATAAGTAAGTGTATGTGTATGATGATGCATGTCTGTATATATATATATATTTTTATTTGGTTGCATATACCTTTACAGGACATCGCTGTCAACACCAACATCTTTCAGCTGTATGTTGATTTCTTGGCAAGATTACGCTCAGTAGTTTGTTGTATATATGTACATAATGAATATATATATTTCCATCACGTGCCATGCCAATAAGTGTGTGCAGTCATGATTCGCCATTTCACTCGACCACCAGCGTCGTGGATCAGCTCATTGTACTTGTCTCAGCCATACCACGAGGCAAAGCCATCCAGGTATTTACTACTCTGCCTTCCCCTGGTTCTCTTCCCCTCGATCTTGCCAGTTGTCATCAAGTTTTCCAATTAAGTTTTTCTTATAATATACCCAAAAATGTTTGACTGTCTACGTGTAATTTCTCTAATCACTTTAAGGTTCTCATTTGCTTCTTGCAGGACTTGTTCATTGGTGTTTCAGTCTGTCCATAGCATTCTTTGCATTTTCCTCAGAAACCACATTTCCACCGCCATTGGATGTTTCTCAGCTTGTCTGCTCATTGTCCACATCTGATATCCACTTTAATTAAACAATAGCTTATAAATAATGTATTGCTTGATTGCAGCACCACTAGCAGGAGAAGAAGAATAAGAATAAGAAGAAGAAAAAGAAGAAGAAGAAGAAGAAAAAGAAGAAGAAGAAGAAGAAGAAGAAGAAAAGAAGAAGAAGAAGAAGAAGAAGAAGAAGAAGAAGAAGAAGAAGAAGAAAGAAGAAGAAGAAGAAGAAGAAGAAGAAGAAGAAGAAGAAGAAGAAGAAGAAGAAGAAGAAGAAGAAGAAGAAGAAGAAGAAGAAGAAGAAGAAGAAGAAGAAGAAGAAGAAGAAGAAGAAGAAGAAGAAGAAGAAGAAGAAGAAGAAGAAGAAGAAGAAGAAGAAGAAGAAGAAGAAGAAGAAGAAGAAGAAGAAGAAGAAGAAGAAGAAGAAGAAGAAGAAGAAGAAGAAGAAGAAGCAGGATTAGAACAGAAGAAGAAGAAGACGAAAAGAAGAAGAAGGGTAGGATAAGGAGGATCATGTTGAAGGCAAGGATAAGAAGAAGAAAACTGAGAAGAACAAAACGATGAAGATGGGGTTAGAGGAGGAGGTGAATTAGGAGGAGGGTAAGGTAAAAATGAGTATGCTTGTTCTTTGTCTAGCAGTAAGATTCAATTTAACAAACTACCGTGTTTTCTTCCCATACAATGCACCAATTCGCACAACCGTGGAACGTGAAAACCGGATGTGATGAAGTCAAATATCTCAAACGGTGGCGTTGTTGTAAAATATTTATTGTTGCAGCTAATAAATGAATATTAATGGATCAAGACGATCCGCGTGAACTATGTTCATCGAAGGGTAATAAAGAATTGCTTGAAAGTAAGGGAAGCACTGGAATACATCGGGGTTCAACAAAAGAACAAGAAAGAACACCTGAACATGTTGGTGTTAGCTGGATCCTACTTCATGGCAAGGATTGTTTGCAGACGGCCAGAATTGCATTGTTCCAAAGATTAAAGGTATCGACCGCTGCGTTTGTTCGTTTCTAGTGCTTTAACTTTATAACGCAAGCTGCGTTTGCCCTCTCCAGAATAATCATTCGTAAAGCTCTAGAACAGTGGTTCTCAACCTTTTTTGGCCCATGCTCCCTTTCACCATATTATCAGAACACCATTCGTATTTCCTCCCTAAAAATCCCCCCCCCCCCGCTCCTACACAGTATACGTAATAATGGAAACTAAATTTAATAACACATACAAAAACAAGTCTAGACGTCTACATAAAACGTGATATGTCGGTCTAATTACGTTATAAAATGAATTTCAGAAGGGTGAGACGTACAGAACCGTAAAGTATGAAGGGAAAAACAATATCAAATAAACGGTTCTTGTATTAACGCGATCTTGAAATAATCTCCCCCCCCCCCCCCTTGAAATCCTAAAATTCCCCCCTAGGGGGGAATTCCCCACCGGTTGAGAACCACTGCTCTAGAAGATCTAAACACAGACGCGCACTAATAGCTCACGTGTAGTATCATGTCTGGGAGACGAACATACTTTAAGATTGAGCGTAGAAGAACAAGGGGAAGACACAGAGATAAGTATCTCGATTTCTTAACTAATTGGCGTAATCGAGACAAAGAGCTCAGATGTGATCCACAACGTGGGATGGTGAAACATAATCCCCTGCGCTTTTGGTGGAAGAATGTGGACTATGAAATACCCAAAACTTGTGGGGAAACATCAACAGCTGCGGCCTGCTTTCAGCCAGCCTATGTATTTGGTTACACTGTAATACGTCTCCCCCGCAAATATAACGTGTCCGTTACCGGTTTTGCACAGTCCACTGATTTCTGAACTTGTTAAAAAAAAAGGAGGGGGGGGGGGGGAAAGAGAACATAACTACAACACAGTCCGCCATTTTGGTATCAGGTTAGGAGGAAATTCTTTACACAAGCCCACAGCGATAGGTGCAAGTTATTTGCAGGACTGGGGCGATCTAAATATCGAATTTTTTACATATTAGAGGTGTTCATTTGAAACCCGTTCCAATGGCTTTATTACAAAAGCACGAAAGAAACAATAACAGGTGTGGAGATTTAAACAAAGCATTCATTTTGAATGAATTATGCACCATGGGTTGGTCAGAAGAAGTCGCCGTAGGCATTCAGGCAAGCATCCCATTGCTTAGGTAGGCGCCGAGTGCCGTCCGCAAAAAAGGATTTTGGCTGCTCACTGAACCAAGCGTCTACCGCGTTCATTACGTCTGCATCTGTGTGAAATCGTTGCCCCTTGAGAGCTTTGTTTTAGAGGCCTGAACAAATGAAAATCACATGGTGACAAAATAAGGACTATTGTCAGGATGTTGCAGAATTTCCCACTTCTTCCTTGCTAATGCTCCCTGCACAATCTTTGCGACATGCGGAGGAGCATTATCGTGCAACAAAATCACAACGCGAGAAAGCACGCCGGGTCGTTTATTCTTGATGGCTTTTTGCAGCTTGTCTAATGTTTGCAAGTAGTGGGTAGAATTGATATTGACACCAGGTTCTTTAAAGTCGGCCAACAATAGCCCTTCATGGTAAAAAAAAAAAAAATGCGCTCAGCATAACCTTACCAGCGGAAACCTGTAACTTGAATTTTTTGGCTTTTGGTGATCTAGCATGCTTCCATTGCATGCTCTCTCTTTTGCTGCTCGGCTCAAAGTGGTGACACCATGATTCATCGCCTGCCACTATGCGGAAGATAAATGCACCACCCTCCACTCCGTAACGCAGCAAGTGGTTCAAACACCATCCCATGCGTCCCTCTTTTTGGTCATCGGTCAACGTTCGTGATACCCACTGTGAACACACCTTCCGATATTGCAGTTTCTTACGAACGACCTTTAGAATTGTCCCAATTGACACATCAAATTCTTTCGCTAGCGAACGTATGCTTCGACAACGGTTCATCTGTACTGCTGCATCAATTTTGGCGATGGTTTTTTTCTGTTGCAACAATATGCGCTTGACCCGGCCGTCGAAGATCTGTCGTGAACTGACGTCCTTTCTGAAACATTCGTGCCCAGTATATCACTGTTGTTTTCGACACACATTTGTTACCGTACGCTGCCTGCATTATTCGATGAATGTCCATTGGTCGACATCCTTCAAATGAAAGAAACTGAAACACCGCTCTTTGAGCTTCTTTGGGCGGATTTTGGATCATCCCGGCCATTTTCTCAACGGTCAGAAACAGAATATATGCATCATGGAACGATAAGCACTTGCTCTTTTATTCATTGGTCAGTACTTATCACATGACTATGACATGACCATGTTCAACGTACGCAATTACGCGCGGTGCGGCACGAACGGATTTCAAATGAACGCCCCTTATATATAACGTTGTACACGGATCTTGGTATCATCCATCAGCAACCTAGTAACTGTAGTATTCTTTCATTTATGTCTTTGATAATTTCATCATCATCATCATCATCATCATCATCATCATCATCACCACCACCACCACCACCACCACCACCACCACCACCACCCCCACCCCCACCAACACCCCCACCCCCACCCCACCCCCACCCCACCCCCACCCCACCCCACCCCACCCCACCCCACCCCACCCTACCCCCACCCCACCCCCACCCCCGCCGCCGCCGCCGCCGCCGCCACCGCCACCGCCACCGCCGCCGCCGCCGCCGCCGCCGCCGCCGCCGCCGCCGCGTAGGCGATCATGCTTGTAGTGAGGTACTAACTAATAGTTTCATGCGCATGCGTCAACTGAGTATCTGTGGGTTTAGTATTTCCCATGTCCTTAAGAAACCTATTCTTCAAGAAACATAGCCCTCCAATCCCCTCTTTCATCTGATATGTTCCGAAACACCGATATATTGACTGTAATTGACACACGACGACTTGCATCTTCTTATCAGATCGGTCTTAACATTGTTGAAGCTAGTTCACGGTAGGTATTTCCGTTCGTTTCATGCAGACCTAAGTGAGTTGGGGAGACAGGGGCGGTAATATCGTAAATAGTATAGACAATACTGTTTAAATAAAACGTTAAGGACCTTTTTACACTCCTAAGCGTACTGGGCACGCGTTACTAGACCAATCATCTTTTTGACCAATCATCTTTTAGACCAATCATCTTTTAGACCAATCATCACTTTGTGAGTTGTGTGGTCAGTAACACGCCGGCTGCCTCTACTTCCTAAGACATTCTTTTTACCAATTTTCCGCTGGGCGTAGACCAGGACAACAGAAATAAAATCCGAATTTGCCCTGCTGCGGGTCGAACTCATAATCACATGACAGCCTGCATGGATTGTAAACAAACCGATAATCTTCTAGTAAACAGAACGAGGTTTTATTGTTGTCGCCGGCTCCGTGGCCGAGGAGTTAGCAGCTTTCTCCGCTAACCCCGAATACTCTCGTCACGTGACGCGACGAGAATTAGCAGTGGTTCAAATCGCAAAAGTGACTTATGAGAGTATGGAGCCGGTCGCTCAGAAAGTCGTGGCGTGCTGATGAGCGTAATCTAGCCTAGGAATCAACATACAGCTGAAAGATGCTGGTGTTGACCGCAATATCCTGAAACAGGATGGAAACGCGGGGGGGGGGGGGGAAACGTTTATGACAAGGGGGTATCAGAGTGACAGGTGCATACACAACGGCGTGGAAATCCTGAAGTCCGGAAAATGTGTACAAATACGGAACTTGCTTATGTTTTGCTTATCTCTGAAACCGATGATGCGGTACGTAGCCCTGAACCCGATGATGCGTTACGTATCACTCAACCCGATGATGTGTTATTTATCCATGAAACCGACGATGCGTTACGTATCACTGAACCCGATGATGCGTTACGCAGCCCTGAACCCGATGATGTTTACTTATTCCTGAAACCCATGATGTCTTACTTATCCCCGAACCCGAAGACGTGTTACATATCCATGAACCCGGTTATGTTTTATTTACCCCTGAAACCGTTGATGTGTAACTTATCCCTGAACCCGATGATGCGCTACTTATAATTGAAAGCGATGATTTGTTGCTTATCACTGAACACGATGATGTGTTGTTTATCTCTGAACCAAATGATGTGTTTACCCATCCCTGAACCTGAGATGTAATATAGTACCTAGTTTGCTGTATGGCAGCGAATCGAATCATGGGACGCAAATAAATACATTAGAAGGAGCGTGGAAGCGACGGATATGTGGTTCCTGAGACGAATGTTGGGAATACCGTGGACTGCCAGATTGCCTGGAAGTGGCTAATGAAAGTAGAACAATTTGTGTACCTATAAGAAAGAGACAAGAGCATTCTTTGGTCTTGTAATGATAATAGAGGCAGTGGAAAACACAGTGACAATAGACAAGATCACTGGGGCGTAGATGCAGATGCCGACCAAGAGAAATGATGCTTGATAGAATGAGACATTGCATGGAGAAATATCAGCTAGAGAGTTGATCAAGAACGCCAAGGACCGAGATCTGTGGAGAGACATGAATGCCTACGACAGCTGCCAGGGTTCAGGATGATGATGTTGGCGGATATAGAGTTCTATTTCCTAGGAGACGTTTGCTCTAATTTGTACAATGTTTACAAAACTATCAGATATCATGTTGACCACTGCATAATTAACATAACCGTGACGACTGGACTGTCAGTTCATATCCGGTAGATAGATAGAAAGCTTGTAAACATGCGCATTTATCCTTCAAGTTAATTGGGATGCAAGATGGATCTCAGCGTATATAATTACAGGGGCTGTACATTGACATGTCAGAGAGCCCTATGTCACTGGCCAGCTGCAATCTGACCATCTGCGTTCTAGGATATGTAAATTTGCTGACGTGTAGTGTAGTTATTGTCGACGTATATTGCTTGAGGCTTCAGGCGGAAGAGCACAACTGGGAGTGTACAAGCCTTATCCTAGTGCGAGGAAATGCAACCTAAAGACAAAATGTCATGGCAGGGCCGACCATGCCCTAAGCCTTAGTTGGCAGCTGGTCTAGAATCGAAGCTCCGACCGGCGGACAGTTAGAGCATTACTTTGCTGATCCGGCAGCTTCTGCAGCTTGTCTTGTTCCAGATGTATTTGTGTTACCATTTCTCTGGAGTGAACTAGACAGGCCGAGAGAGGAATCATGCTGCATGGGCAACACATGGTATCTATATTTTAGCCCAGGCTTTGCGCTATGGAGAGTTATAACTCCATCCCCGGTCTTAACCGGTCTCGGAATCAAAGCGAGAGGTAGCAGTTACGGTTTATAAGTCCTTGTCAATTGGCGTAGACATGGGGCGCCACGCGTTGCCTCAGACGGTGGGAGACACCTACAGGTGTCACTGATCAGCTACCGCCCGCCTCAAGCTGGACAGCCCCAGGCCATTTGGGTGCTGATCCGCCACAGTCTGTCTGCTTCAATGGGTGCATTGGGCTAGGACAAAATCTGAATCGCAGGCTGTAAAAGCAGTGCACCAGGTACTACTGAAAAGAAAAATAGAAACCTCAAGCTACGGCTTGCAACCTGGAACGTAACAACGACGTTCCAGGATTTTCCACTCACCTGACTGTCACAGAGTTATGACGTAAATAAGTGGCTGTGGTTGTGTCTAGAGGATGTCAGTGTGAATGTTGTGTTGAATGACTGATCACAAGTATAAATCAAAATCGAACACCAGGCTGCGCACACGCGAATTTAATTGGAAAACAAACACGATGCCTTCACAATCATCAGGAAAAACTTCCGTAGGAGCAATATACTTCTATTTCATTAAATAAGGTCCTGCGACCACATGTTTACTGGCCTCACACACTACACTGCTCTGAACTCTTCTCCACTATACTGAGCCAGACCTCAGTCCTCCACTGTCTGCCCAGGACTCTGACTGACTGCTCTCGCTCAATCTCAATCTCCCTGACTCAAAACCCCAGGCAGAGTTCTCCTTATTTTCGTCACAACTAAAAACCGAATTCCGAATCTCACTGGCTTGTCTGGTGTCCCACACCTCAGCCCAAGACTCACTGAATCCCCTTACTTTGCCCAGCCTTGTCTCTTTATTCATTATTCCCGGACCTCCCAAGAAACATCATTTAACCCGTTTAACTCCAATCTAACTCCCTCCAACACACCCTTTCTGAGTTTCCTTTTGTCTCTTAGTTTGTTATCACGTATTCGCATCTCATTAGTGATTCCCTCTTAACCTCGTACGTGTTTTATTAATCTCTGTGTTGGGTCTCCCCCATGTTTTGGAACGTCTACTATCTGCATTCTCCAATGCTTGTTCAGAATTTTGGTTTAACAATTAGCAAAAAGAAGACGCAGATTATGTCACAAGGTACACATGGGGTCCCATCAATCTGTTTGACGACGCCAAACTAGAGATGGTAGACCATTTTACATATCTTGGATCAGAGGTAAATAGCAAATTATCCCTAGATCAGGAAATCAACATCAGGATTGGTAAGGCAGTAATAACAATGAGCAGGTTAACAAAAAGAGCCTGGGAGAACAGGAAGCTTACTGCTAAAACAAAAGTCCTTGTCTATGAAACATGTGTCCTTAGTACTCTTCTTCATGGCAGTGAAGCCTCGTCAAGTTACTCACACCAAGCGAAACGTGTAAACAGTTTTCATATGCGGTGTCTGCGAAGAATACTCGGTATTACGTGGCAAGACAAAATCACAAATACTGAAGTATTGGAAAGATCAGGTTGTGTGACGGTTTATTCCATGCTCAGTCTGCGTAGACTTAGATGGATAGGACACGTTAGGAGAATGGATGATGGTAGAATACCAAAGGACATCTTTTTTGGTGAATTACAGATGGGTAAGAGATCTCAGGGTCGGCCTCTATTACGATACAAAGATGTGTTTAAGCGGGACATGATTGATACATGTATTGATAATGCACATTGGGAGCAAGTCGCCGCTGAACGTGTTGCATGAAAGGAAAATATCAGAAATAGAATAAAGACAAAGGAGAAAATGATTGCAGATAAGTCACACACCGAGCGTGTGAGACGTAAGATGGTGCAAGATGGTGTAAATGACCATGTGTTCACATGCACCCACTGTGGACGAACATTTACATCGCGAATTCGCCTTATCAATCACATTCGCTACCGCAATGGGTTGTAGTTATTAAGCCTTTTTGAAGCACAATGTAACAAACTATCGTCTGTCAAGACGGAAAGGTGCCAATGAATGAATATTGCTTGAGGGTAGTAAATGCAGTTTCACAGTCCCGACATACTGGGTTCACAAACCCGACATACTGGGTTCACAAACCCGACATACCAGGTTCACAATCCCGACATACTGGGTTCAGAAACCCGACATACTGAGTTCAGAAACCCGACATACTGAGTTCAGAAACCCGACATACTGAGTTCAGAAACCCGACATACCAGGTTCACAAACCCGACATACTGAGTTCACAAACCCGACATACTGAGTTCACAAACCCGACATACTGAGTTCAGAAACCCGACATACTGAGTTCAGAAACCCGACATACCAGGTTCACAAACCCGACATACTGAGTTCAGAAACCCGACATACTGAGTTCAGAAACCCGACATACTGAGTTCAGAAACCCGACATACTGGGTTCACAAACCCGACATACTGAGTTTACAAACCCGACATACTGAGTTCAGAAACCCGACATACTGGGTTCACAAACCCGACATACTGAGTTCACAAACCCGACATACTGAGTTCAGAAACCCGACATACCAGGTTCAGAATCCCGACATACTGAGTTCAGAAACCCGACATACTGAGTTCAGAAACCCGACATACTGAGTTCACAAACCCGACATACTGGGTTCAGAAACCCGACATACCAGGTTCACAAACCCGACATACCAGGTTCACAATCCCGACATACCAGGTTCACAAACCCGACATACCAGGTTCACAAACCCGACATACCAGGTTCACAAACCCGACATACCAGGTTCAGAATCCCGACATACTGAGTTCAGAAACCCGACATACCAGGTTCACAAACCCGACATACCAGGTTCACAAACCCGACATACCAGGTTCACAAACCCGACATACCAGGTTCACAAACCCGACATACCAGGTTCACAAACCCGACATACCAGGTTCAGAATCCCGACATACTGAGTTCAGAAACCCGACATACTGGGTTCACAAACCCGACATACTGAGTTCACAAACCCGACATACTGAGTTCAGAAACCCGACATACCAGGTTCAGAATCCCGACATACTGAGTTCAGAAACCCGACATACTGAGTTCAGAAACCCGACATACTGAGTTCACAAACCCGACATACTGGGTTCAGAAACCCGACATACCAGGTTCACAAACCCGACATACCAGGTTCACAATCCCGACATACCAGGTTCACAAACCCGACATACCAGGTTCACAAACCCGACATACCAGGTTCACAAACCCGACATACCAGGTTCAGAATCCCGACATACTGAGTTCAGAAACCCGACATACCAGGTTCACAAACCCGACATACCAGGTTCACAAACCCGACATACCAGGTTCACAAACCCGACATACCAGGTTCACAAACCCGACATACCAGGTTCACAAACCCGACATACCAGGTTCACAAACCCGACATACCAGGTTCACAATCCCGACATACCAGGTTCACAAACCCGACATACCAGGTTCAGAATCCCGACATACTGAGTTCAGAAACCCGACATACCAGGTTCACAAACCCGACATATCACAAACCCGACATACCAGGTTCAGAATCCCGACATACCAGGTTCACAAACCCGACATACCAGGTTCACAATCCCGACATACCAGGTTCACAAACCCGACATACCAGGTTCAGAATCCCGACATACTGAGTTCAGAAACCCGACATACCAGGTTCACAAACCCGACATACCAGGTTCACAAACCCGACATACCAGGTTCACAAACCCGACATACCAGGTTCACAAACCCGACATACCAGGTTCACAAACCCGACATACCAGGTTCACAAACCCGACATACCAGGTTCACAATCCCGACATACCAGGTTCACAAACCCGACATACCAGGTTCACAAACCCGACATACCAGGTTCACAAACCCGACATACCAGGTTCACAAACCCGACATACCAGGTTCACAATCCCGACATACCAGGTTCAGAATCCCGACATACCTGATTCAAAATCAACCTAAAGTTATTTGAGCGCAGATCGCTTTGCGTTGATATTCACAATATTAATAGCGTCATGAAGCATGACAAACTGCTGAACACAAAATTGCCCCAAAAATAACAAACAGCCAATAAATGCTGGGGTTGGTTGTGACGTACTGTCAATTACATGCAACTAGTTCTATTATTTTTATTGACGCTGATTATTTCATATTCCACATAACATAATTCAGTAATTTGTTCCATTTTCTCCATGTTCTGTTTGCAGAAGATAATATTCTTGGGCATATTCATCCTGCTGGTTGCAGTAACGTACATGGTTTCCACGCGGTACAGCACACAAATGAGCACTGTTCTTCGGTTCAGAGAGTGAGTATTGACATCGTCTGTTGGTGATAATTTTATGTGTGCACTGAATTAGTTTAGGGAGAATTGACAGGTAGACATTTATTTTGTTTAGTCTATGACGTATGTATATATACTAACTAGAATCAATTCTGGAAATAAGATATACTATGCACTACAATATCTACTAAAATCAAAGGCGCTATCTCGTGACACCAAGGTCACACTATACAAAACACTGATCAGACCAGTTGTGCTGTATGGCTCTGAAACCTGGAGTACAACGAAAGGAGACGAAGCCTTGCTACAAACCTTGGAGAACACAGTTTTAAGACGCATCTTTGGACCCATTAGGGATACACAAAGTGGAGAGTGGATAAATCCTTCAAGCTGAAATATACACATGTTCCATAGTAATGTCAATTGTCTACCACGGTAATTTTAAACTGACTAACATGTCTTTCTGTTTGCACAAAACTGGCATATGTAGATTGATCATTATAGCTCCTGCATATGCCATTTATGTGGAAACAGAAGAAAGACATGTTAGTAAGTTTAAAATTACCCTGGTAGACAAATGTCATTACTGTGCGAACATCTTGAAGGTCTTATCTAGTCATTTTACTTTATGTTGTGTGAATTCTGCAATATGTACCTGACGAGATGCAGCGAAATATGCCAGGCCATGAATCGTGCAATCTATTGTTTGTGTCTTCGTTATGCAAATACCGCAGTATGTGAATGCTTTTAACTTCCACTAGATCTACAAGCTGACAGCCTGCGTCATTCGGGCGTAGCAACGACCATAATGTAGACATTACGGTTGAATATCTGGCGTTTCTACACTCGCATTACGATGATAATGCTTTTGTTACTGCACGTATGAATATTCAGTGAGCTGATTTAATGGAGATTGTGTGGTCATCTAACGAAGTATCGTTCAACAGCCGGTTGTAAATAAATACAATGCAGAAGTGAGTGCAGCAGATGGTAATCGGCGTACCGTATGACAAAGGGAATTCAACTCAGGAAATGAATGAATTATTTGTTGCACTGTATAGATTAGCAGAGTCGATCTTTTGACGTCGCATGAAAATGGCGAGTTTTCCAACCAGACTGCCTTTTGACGTGGCATGAAGATGGCGAGTTGTCCGACCAGACTGCCTTTTGACGTGGCATGAAGATGGCGAGTTGTCCAACCAGACTGCCTTTTGACGTGGCATGAAGGTGGCGAGTTGTCCAACGAGACTGCCTTTTGACGTGGCATGAAGATGGCGAGTTGTCCAACGAGACTGCCTTTTGACGTGGCATGAAGATGGCGAGTTGTCCAACGAGACTGCCTTTTGACGTGGCATGAAGATGGCGAGTTGTCCGCCGAGACTGCCTTTGGAGAATAAACGCAATAGTTAATCTGGTGACACGAAAAGCTTGTAGTATCGCAACAGTGATTCCCTCTCCTCCTCCCCCCAATCTTGCTCTGGTATGTATGAGTGTGTGTGTGTGTGTGTGTGTGTGTGTGTGTGTGTGTGTGTGTGTGTAAAATGGAAACTTTAATACATCAAGAATGAAATGGGCAGGATTAATGTCAATATATTAGGTATTATTGAAATGGACAGGATTAATGTCAATATATTAGGTATTATTGAAATGGGCAGGATTAATGTCAATATATTAGGTATTATTGAAATGGACAGGATTAATGTCAATATATTATGTATTATTGAAATGGACAGGATTAATGTCAATATATTAGGTGTTATTGAAATGGACATGATTAATGTCAATATATTAGGTATTATTGAAATGGACAGGATTAATGCCAATATATTAGGTATTATTGAAATGGTCGGGATTAATGTCAATATATTATGTATGATTGAAATGGACAGGATTAATGCCAATATATTAGGTATTATTGAAATGGGCAGTATTAATGTCAATATATTAGGTATTATTGAAATGCAATAGCCAGGTCCCATGGCAGGAACTTACTGTGGGTACATGAAGTGTTAGGACGATCACATTATGTAGGACAGAGTACACCAAGGAAACGGTGACTCCACCCACACTCCCACTTTATCCTCCCCCCTAATCACCCCTTATCCCTCCCCCCTTTCCATTATCCCGTCAAAAACTGGCATATTTATAGAATGGCCAGCTGCAGGTGAGACGTGGCTCGATAAACACAGTATTATGTACTTATGGCGAATTAATACAAAACACAATAGTTCTGGATCAATAGACGGCAGAATTAATGAAAGAACTGTGGACAATATCAGAAGATTGCGTGCTGTTAGTGGAACTCGATGACAAGCCTCTGGGTATCAGAGTATCTGGATGTCGTCCCGAGATGAATGTTGTGAATTCCTTGAAATGCAAGAGCGACCAACAGTAATTGCCTGAAAGGGCTAGTGAAACTAGACCATTATAGACAGCATTAAGAAAGATAAACAGTTTTCTTTGGTCATGTGATGAGAAGAGAGGCGTCAGTGTAATATCCACCAATATAATGTAGCACATAGCAAGATATAGGTGTATCTCATAATGAGTTAAACCAGTGCACTGTGCCCGCAGTGAACCTGTGCGACGCGTTTAAAATAACAGTGATACTGTGGGGGGGGGGGGAGAGGGGAGCTGAGCTGAGTGACTTGTGGCTATGGCTTATGTGAAAGGAATGAGCGAGGTCACAGTAGTATAAATTTCACTACGGAGCAAGCACAACATGAGGATTCTGAACGACAGTAGGTAACCCTTCAAGGAATGTAGGTAACACTTCTAGGATTTAGGTAACCCTTCTCGGAATGAAGGTTACTCTTCTAGGAAGTAGGTTACCCTTTTAGGAAAGTAGGTAACCCTTCTAGGAATGTAGGATACCATTCTATGAAAGTAGATAACCCTTCTAGAAATGTAGGTTACCCTTCCAGTAATGTAAGTTACCCTTCTAGGAATAAAGGTTACTCCTCTAGGAAGTAGGTTACAGGAGGATTCTGATCGACAGTAGGTAACCCTTCTAGGAATGTAGGTAACACTTCTAGGATTGCAGGTAACCCTTCTCGGAATGCAGGTTACTCTTTTAAGAAGTAGGTTACACTTCTAGGAAAGTACTAACGCTTCTAGGATTGTAGGTTACCCTTCTATGAAGTAGATAACCCTTCTAGAAATGTAGGTAACCCTTCTAGGAATGTAGGTACCCTTCTAGTAATGTAAGTTACCCTTCTAGGAATGTAAGTTATTACCCTTCTAGGAATCTAGGCGTAACTTCTAGAAATGTAGGTAACCATTCTAGGAATGTAACTAACAAATCTAGGAATGTAGGTGTAACTTCTAGGAATGTAGATAACTCTTCTAGGAATGTTTGGAACTCTTTGTCATTACACTATTGTGGGGAGGAGGGGGGGGGGAGGAAGAGACGTGCCAACCAGAGTTATGATTTCCAGGGACATCCTCGGCATACTCTAGAGTGGCGAGATCGGCGATGTGGTCTCCGCTGTGACAATTCAAGTCTCCAACGATTACGGTAGACAACCAGCATCCAAGTCTTCCACTCGCTGCTTGCAGCAATCGCGAGCATGCTCGCAATGAGTATGCTTACCTACCTAGACAGAACTGCTTCATCATCGGTCCTACATTCTTCCAGCCGTAGACTCAACGGGGTTCAATAAATCAAACAACAACAACCATAACAACAACAATAACAGCAGCAGCAACAACAACACCAACAACAACAACAAAACAACAACAACAGCAACAACAACTCCTCATGACCACGCCAATGATTAACTCTTAAATGAAAGAAGGCCAGTACTGGAGCTAGCCGTCAAAATCTGAGCTGGACACTAGAAACATTATACTGTCATTGCCTTAAGTGACATTAGCACCATTATACAGTTATTGTCTTATGTGACATTAGCAACATTATACTATTGTTTTTATACATTGTATTATTTGATGATGAATGGAAAAGCCCAAGCTCGTCTGTCTATGTCTGAGTATCATGTGATGGCTATAGTTCACCTGAAACCTATTGTCTGACTACAAAATACCAGTTTTAATGTCTTGGTCCAGTCTATTAACTGTACTGAGTCTGGTCGATGAAAAAAGTTGCATGTCGATAAATGGTTGCTAATCTTATGCTGTGTCCCAAGGGCCTGCCAATTGTTTCTGTATTTCTGTTGGATGTCCGCCGGGAGGTTGTCTAAAGTCTCTGCTTCTTCATCTCTCTCTATGTCGGCTTCCTCTACTACCACTTGCTCGTTATTGTGTTTCTGTTTTTAGCTGATTGTGTGTCTCATGGTGCTTTCCCTTTGCGTGATGAGGGTGTAGTGTCTATGTTTCCGTGTACATCTTCCATCTGATGTTATAAATGCCCCTAGGTATCTAAAATTATCCACTTGGTTAAGAATTTTCCCTTCTGTTTCTAAGTCACATTTTGGTGTCACCATGTTCTTTGATATCACCATTGTTACTGTTTTCTTGAACGAACGAACGAACGAAAATCTTTATTTTCAAAGGGTTAAGAATTGGGCACGCAGGCCCGTCTGATAGTTGCCCTTCTTCTCTATTTCCTCTTATACATTCTTTCATTCAACATCACTTATGAAGCAAATTTCTAACAACTAAAGAACAATAAGCATTAAAACGCATGAAAAATTATCAATAACAAATGACTCACTGTGGCAGTGTTTAACATGGGCATTATAAATATCTACGGAAGGTGTAACTTGCCATACATATGGTAATGTTTTTTGGCTAGTTGTCGTTTGAGATAATTTACCATTATTATTGTCTTTTTGTTTTGTTTTTTGTTTATGGGGGAATGTAGTCTGCACTGAGGTAGTGTTCAAACAGGTTGCAAATGTATGTATAATGATTCGTGGTGTCTTTGATGTCTTGTGGAAGATTGTTCCACAGCTGAGAGGCAGAGTATTCCAAGCTTGTTTTGTATAAGTCTATCCTAGGTTTAGGGACATGAAGTATATTTAGTCGTTCGCTATGTCTTGCGTTATATTTAAACAATGGCCAAAGGTAGCTTGGAGCATTTTGAAATATGATTTTTGAATTAGTTTAGACTTATTAAAAATAGATCGCAGGACGATGACATATATAAGGAAGATAATTTATATAAATGGCAAATAACAGAGAGCCAAGAATAGACCCCTGAGGTACTCCAATATTAATGGTAATGGCTTGAGATAAAGATTTATTGTGTGATACTACTTGTTTTCTGTCTAATAAAAATGATTTGATTAATGTCACTGTATTAAAGCTTACTTTCATTGTTTCTAGTTTTTTAATTAGAATAGTATGATCTATCATATCGAATGCTTTTCTAAAGTTTATAAACACTCTCCACATAGAGTATTGTTGTTAATATTATAATGCCAGTTTTCTATCATATTTGTTAGGGCCGTATGACAATAGTATTTTGGCCGAACTCCTGACTAACTGTTTTTGATATTCCTGACTGACTGTGATTGATATTCAAGGAGAGTCCTTTCCTTGCACTCTTTGTTACTACAGTGTCCAACAATTGTTGTAGGTCTGTTGATTATCCGCCACCAATACTGTGTCATCTGCATAGCGTATATTATTAATATTATAACCTCCAACTAGGCGGACAGTTAGAGCATTGCTTTGCTGATCCGGCAGCTTCTGCAGCTTGTCTTGTTCCAGATGTAGGGGTGTTACCTTTCCTCTGGAGTGAACTAGGCAGGCCGAGAGAGGGATCATGCTGCATGGGCAACACATGATCTCTATATTTTAGCCCAGGCTTTGTGCTATGGAGAGGCAATAACTCCATCCCTGGTCTTAACTGGTCTCGGAATCAAAGCGAGAGGCAACTGTTACGGGTTATAAGTCCTTGTCAGTTGGCGTAGACATGGGGCGCCACGCGTTGCCTCTGACGGTGGGAGACACCTATAGGTGTCACTGATCAGCTACCGCCCGCCTCAAGCTGGGCAGCCCCCAGCCAATTGGGTGCTGATCCGCCACAGCCTGCCTGCTTCAATGGGTGCTTGGGGCTAGGACAAAATCTGAATCGCAGGCTGTAAAACCAATGCACCAGGTACAAACAAAAATATAAATAGAAACCTCAAGCTACGGCTTGCAACCTGGAACGTGAGAACCATGTGTCCAGGATTTTCCACTGACTTGACCAATATTGACGATGTGAGAAAAACGGCTGTGATTGATGCCGAACTCAATCGTCTTAACATTGATATTGCTGGCCTGCAGGAGACTCGCCTCGCTGAGGAAGGGTCACTCAGGGAAAACAACTACACCTTTTTCTGGAAGGGTAAAGGGCAGGCAGAAAAAAGGCAACACGGTGTGGGCTTTGCAGTGAAGAATTCGCTACTGGGAATGATTGAAATTCCAGCAGGAGGAAATGAAAGACTATTATCCCTGCGCTTGGCAACCTCTTGTGGGTTTGCCACCATTATTACTGCATATGCACCGACACTCGATTCCTCTGATGATGTGAAGGATTTGTTCTATGAGGAGTTAGACTCTGTGATCAAGGCAGTTCCAAAATCCGACTACATTTATATGCTCGGTGATTTCAATGCTCGTGTGGGCAAGGACTCGAGTTCATGGCCAGTGTGCCTTGGAAAATACAACATCGGTCGCATGAATGAAAATGGGCAAAGGCTGCTGGAGCATTGCACCAGTAATGACCTATGTATTACAAACTCTTTTTTTAAAACAAAAGAGATGCATAAGGTCACATGGAAACATCCAAGATCCGGCCATTGGCACCAGCTGGACTTCATCATCACACGGAGACAACATCTGAACCATATATCATTGACTCGTAGTTACCACAGTGCTGACTGTGATACGGATCATTCTTTGGTTGTTGCAAGGGTTAGACTGAGACCAAAGAGAATCTACACAGCTAAACACAAATCTAGCCCCAGGATTAATATTATTAACACTCATGATCCTGAAAAGTGCTTTCAGTTTCAACAGCAACTTGAAGACGCTTTCACTGATACACCAGAAAATTGTACAGTAAATGATAAATGGAATAAACTTAAGGAAACTCTTTGTAAAACTGCCGTAAAGGTTTACGGCACTGTGGATCATAAGAGGCAGGACTGGTTTGCGGCCAACAGCGAGACTCTGCAGCCCTTGATTGATAAGAAGAAGAAAGCTCTCTTAAGAAACAAGGAAAGACCAACTCGAAACACTCTGAGTGAGCTAAGGCAAGCTAGGAAGGATGTGCAAAAGGCTGCCAGGCAGTGTGCAAATGATTATTGGATCAAGTTATGTGAGTCCATTCAAATCGCAAGTGATAAGGGAGACATAAGAAGCATGTATGAAGGAATAAAGAAAGCCTGTGGTCTAGTGATCAAAAGAAGTGCACCATTGAAAACCTTGACTGGAGAAGTCATCACTGATAAGAAACAGCAGATGGACAGATGGGTAGAGCACTATTTGGAGCTTTACTCAAGTGAGACCAAACTAGCGGATAATGCCCTCAACGCCATAGAGGCTCTACCAACTCTTGACCACCTGGACACACTTCCCACCATAACAGAAGTTAAGTGTGCTATAAATGAACTTGCATCTGGCAAGGCTCCAGGTAAGGATGGGATTCCAATAGAGGTTATCAGGAGTGGGCAAGACACACTCACTATACAGATCCACCAGCTAATAGAGCTATGCTGGCGTGAAGGACAAGTCCCACAGGATTTCAAAGATTCAAGCATCATAACACTGTACAAGAACAAGGGCGATCGGAGCGACTGCAACAACTATAGGGGTATCTCACTTCTGTGTATTGTTGGAAAAGTATTTGCCAGAATTGTTCTGCGCAGACTTCAAGTCCTAGGAGATCAAGTCTACCCCGAATCACAGTGTGGCTTTCGACAGAACCGGTCTACCACTGATATGATATTCTCATTGCGACAAATGCAAGAAAAATGCCGTGAACAGAATCAACCACTGTTTATTGCCTTCATCGACCTCACAAAGGCATTTGATTTGGTCAGTCGTGAGGGTCTGTTCAAGGCACTAAAGAAGATTGGCTGCCCACCAACTCTTCTGTCCATTGTAGAATCGTTCCACACAGGCATGAAGGGTATAATCAAGTTTGATGGTGCAACTTCTGAAGAATTTGAAATCAAGAGTGGAGTTAAGCAAGGTTGTGTACTAGCTCCCACCCTCTTTGGAATATACTTTTCACTTCTACTGAAATATGCATTTCGTGATCAGGATGGTGGTATATACATTCACTCACGCTCAGATGGCGGCCTCTACAATGCTCAGAGATTGAAGGCTAAGACCAAAATTAGGAGGGTACTGATCAGAGAGTTGCTTTTTGCAGATGATGCTGCAGTTACGACCCACTCTGAGGAAGAATTGCAATGTCTACTATCTGCATTCTCCAATGCTTGTTCTGAATTTGGTTTAACAATTAGCAAAAAGAAGACACAGATTATGTCACAAGGTGCACATGGTGTACCATCAATCTTTATTGACGACGCCGAACTAGAGATAGTAGACCATTTTACATATCTAGGATCGGTGGTAAATAGCAAATTATCCCTAGATCAGGAAATCAACATCCGGATTGGTAAGGCAGCAACAACAATGAACAGGTTAAGAAAAAGAGTCTGGGAGAACAGGAAGCTTACTGCCAAAACAAAAGTCCTTGTCTATCAAGCCTGTGTCCTTAGTACTCTTCTCTATGGCAGTGAAACCTGGACAACTTACTCACACCAAGAGAAAAATTTAAACAGCTTTCATATGCGGTGTCTGCGAAGAATTCTTGGTATTAAGTGGCAAGACAAAATCACAAATACTGAAGTATTGGAAAGATCAGGTTGTGTGACAGTTTATTCCATGCTCAGTCTTCGTAGACTTAGATGGATAGGACATCTTAGGCGGATGGATGATGGTAGAATACCAAAGGATATCTTTTTTGGTGAATTACAGATGGGTAAGAGATCTCAGGGTCGGCCTCTACTACGATACAAAGATGTGTGTAAGCGGGACATGATTGATACAGGCATTGATAATGCACATTGGGAGCAAGTCGCCGCTGAACGTGTTGCATGGAGGGCAAATATCAGAAATGGAATAAAGTCAAAGGAGAAAATTATTGCAGAAAAGTCACACACCAAGCGTTTGAGACGTAAGATGGTGCATGATGGTGGAAATGACCACGTGTTCAAATGCACCCACTGTGAACGGACATTTACAGCGCAAATTGGCCTTATCAGTCACACTCGCTACCGCCATAGTTAAAAGTTATTATGCCTTTTTAAAGCACAAACTATCGTCTGTCAAGACGGCAAGGTGCCAATGTGAATGTAACCTCCAACTAGTATTCGTTGCATTTCTTTGATCTCTCTCATTATTACTTCGCTATATAGGGAGAAGAGATCTGGTGACAAGACACATCCCTGTCGTACTACTAGCTTTATCTGTCCGTAATGCTTACAAAATCCATTTGACAAAGTTTTTTCCCCCTATGTTAATGTAACATACACATTTGATGAATGAAAGATGAGTGATTGAAAGGGCCGAATGTAAGACGAGCCTGCGTGCCCAATTTGTTACCCTTTTAAAATAAAGTTTGTTCGTTCGTTCGTTCGTTCGTTCGTTCGTTTGTAACTACCCTCTTTATTTCCCATTTGCATCTTCTTACCAACCTGAAATATATTGTGACCAGGAAACATATATATCCCGCATTCAGAATTTTCCGCTGCTTGAAGACAACTCGCCCACTCATAAATCACGGGTGGTACAGCTATAAACCAAGAATGTAAACATTGGGATTCTTCCACACTTATCCTATTCTCCGAATTTGGACCCACCAGACTGTTTTATTTTTCTGCAAATGTTAAAAGAAAATCAACTCAAAATAAATCGTGTTGACAACGATGAAGAAGTTACAAGAAAGTCAAGCATCCTGACATGCCTTACGATGTATGGGGCACACGGTTCTAAACCCATATTTGTTTAGACCAATCGGCACTCGGTGGCTGGTGTGGTCAGTATCACGCCGATCGACTTTACCTCCTAAGACATTCATGGTATCCATGTTAGGCTGAGTCCACCTGAGAGCTCATGTCAATTTTAAAACAATCTGAGCCCGCCCAGCAGCGGACCGAAGCCAGAAGTCATACTGGCATGTAATAACAAGTTTAGCTTGAAACATGGGGTGTTGATACTGGCATGTAATAACAGGTTTAGCTTGAAACATGGGGTGTTGATACTGGCATGTAATAACAGGTTTAGCTTGAAACATGGGGTGTTGATACTGGAATGTGATAACAGATTTAGCTTGAAACATGGGGTGTTGATACTGGAATGTAATAACAGATTTAGCTTGAAACATGGGGTGTTGATACTGGAATGTAATAACAGATTTAGCTTGAAACATGGGGTGTTGATACTGGCATGTAATAACAGGTTTAGCTTGAAACATGGGGTGTTGATACTGGCATGTAATAACAGGTTTAGCTTGAAACATGGGGTGTTGATACAGGCATGTGATAACAGATTTAGCTTGAAACATGGGGTGTTGATACTGGCATGTAATAACAGGTTTAGCTTGAAACATGGGGTGTTGATACTGGCATGTAATAACAGGTTTAGCTTGAAACATGGGGTGTTGATACTGGAATGTAATAACAGATTTAGCTTGAAACATGGGGTGTTGATACTGGAATGTAATAACAGATTTAGCTTGAAACATGGGGTGTTGATACTGGCATGTGATAACAGATTTAGCTTGAAACATGGGGTGTTGATACTGGCATGTGATAACAGATTTAGCTTGAAACATGGGGTGTTGATACTGGAATGTAATAACAGATTTAGCTTGAAACATGGGGTGTTGATACTGGCATGTAATAACAGATTTAGCTTGAAACATGGGGTGTTGATACTGGCATGTAATAACAGGTTTAGCTTGAAACATGGGGTGTTGATACTGGAATGTAATAACAGGTTTAGCTTGAAACATGGGGTGTTGATACTGGCATGTAATAACAGGTTTAGCTTGAAACATGGGGTGTTGATACTGGCATGTAATAACAGATTTAGCTTGAAACATGGGGTGTTGATACTGGCATGTAATAACAGGTTTAGCTTGAAACATGGGGTGTTGATACTGGCATGTAATAACAGGTTTAGCTTGAAACATGGGGTGTTGATACTGGAATGTAATAACAGATTTAGCTTGAAACATGGGGTGTTGATACTGGCATGTGATAACAGGTTTAGCTTGAAACATGGGGTGTTGATACTGGAATGTAATAACAGATTTAGCTTGAAACATGGGGTGTTGATACTGGCATGTAATAACAGATTTAGCTTGAAACATGGGGTGTTGATACTGGCATGTAATAACAGGTTTAGCTTGAAACATGGGGTGTTGATACTGGAATGTAATAACAGGTTTAGCTTGAAACATGGGGTGTTGATACTGGCATGTAATAACAGGTTTAGCTTGAAACATGGGGTGTTGATACTGGAATGTAATAACAGATTTAGCTTGAAACATGGGGTGTTGATACTGGCATGTAATAACAGGTTTAGCTTGAAACATGGGGTGTTGATACTGGCATGTAATAACAGGCTTAGCTTGAAACATGGGGTGTTGATACTGGAATGTAATAACAGATTTAGCTTGAAACATGGGGTGTTGATACTGGAATGTAATAACAGATTTAGCTTGAAACATGGGGTGTTGATACTGGCATGTAATAACAGGTTTAGCTTGAAACATGGGGTGTTGATACTGGCATGTAATAACAGGTTTAGCTTGAAACATGGGGTGTTCATACTGGCATGTAATAACAGGTTTAGCTTGAAACATGGGGTGTTGATACTGGCATGTAATAACAGGTTTAGCTTGAAACATGGGGTGTTCATACTGGCATGTAATAACAGATTTAGCTTGAAACATGGGGTGTTGATACTGGCATGTAATAACAGGTTTAGCTTGAAACATGGGGTGTTGATACTGGAATGTAATAACAGGTTTAGCTTGAAACATGGGGTGTTGATACTGGCATGTAATAACAGGTTTAGCTTGAAACATGGGGTGTTGATACTGGAATGTAATAACAGATTTAGCTTGAAACATGGGGTGTTGATACTGGCATGTAATAACAGGTTTAGCTTGAAACATGGGGTGTTGATACTGGAATGTAATAACAGATTTAGCTTGAAACATGGGGTGTTGATACTGGAATGTAATAACAGATTTAGCTTGAAACATGGGGTGTTGATACTGGCATGTAATAACAGATTTAGCTTGAAACATGGGGTGTTGATACTGGCATGTAATAACAGGTTTAGCTTGAAACATGGGGTGTTCATACTGGCATGTAATAACAGGTTTAGCTTGAAACATGGGGTGTTCATACTGGCATGTAATAACAGGTTTAGCTTGAAACATGGGGTGTTCATACTGGCATGTAATAACAGGTTTAGCTTGAACCATGGGGTGTTCATATTGGCATGTAATAACAGATTTAGCTTGAACCATGGGGTGTTCATACTGGCATGTAATAACAGGTTTAGCTTGAACCATGGGGTGTTGATACTGGCATGTAATAACAGATTTAGCTTGAAACATGGGGTGTTGATACTGGCATGTAATAACAGGTTTAGCTTGAACCATGGGGTGTTCATACTGGAATGTAATAACAGATTTAGCTTGAAACATGGGGTGTTCATACTGGAATGTAATAACAGAGATTTAGCTTGAAACATGGGGTGTTCATACTGGCATGTAATAACAGATTTAGCTTGAAACATGGGGTGTTCATACTGGAATGTAATATCAGAGATTTAGCTTGAAACATGGGGTGTTGATACTGGCATGTAATAACAGATTTAGCTTGAAACATGGGGTGTTCATACTGGAATGTAATAACAGGTTTAGCTTGAAACATGGGGTGTTGATACTGGAATGTAATAACAGATTTAGCTTGAAACATGGGGTGTTGATACTGGCATGTAATAACAGATTTAGCTTGAAACATGGGGTGTTGATACTGGCATGTAATAACAGATTTAGCTTGAAACATGGGGTGTTCATACTGGAATGTAATAACAGGTTTAGCTTGAAACATGGGGTGTTGATACTGGAATGTAATAACAGATTTAGCTTGAAACATGGGGTGTTGATACTGGAATGTAATAACAGATTTAGCTTGAAACATGGGGTGTTGATACTGGCATGTAATAACAGATTTAGCTTGAAACATGGGGTGTTGATACTGGCATGTAATAACAGGTTTAGCTTGAACCATGTGGTGTTCATACTGGAATGTAATAACAGAGATTTAGCTTGAAACATGGGGTGTTCATACTGGCATGTAATAACAAATTTAGCTTGAAACATGGGGTGTTGATACTGGCATGTAATAACAGATTTAGCTTGAAACATGGGGTGTTGATACTGGAATGTAATAACAGGTTTAGCTTGAAACATGGGGTGTTGATACTGGAATGTAATAACATATTTAGCTTGAACCATGGGGTGTTGATACTGGCATGTAATAACAGATTTAGCTTGAAACATGGGGTGTTCATACTGGAATGTAATAACAGGTTTAGCTTGAAACATGGGGTGTTGATACTGGAATGTAATAACAGATTTAGCTTGAAACATGGGGTGTTGATACTGGAATGTAATAACAGATTTAGCTTGAAACATGGGGTGTTGATACTGGCATGTAATAACAGGTTTAGCTTGAACCATGGGGTGTTCATACTGGAATGTAATAACAGAGATTTAGCTTGAAACATGGGGTGTTCATACTGGCATGTAATAACAGATTTAGCTTGAAACATGGGGTGTTGATACTGGAATGTAATAACATGTTTAGCTTGAAACATAGGGTGTTATATTCTCAAGATCTTTTCGTGATCAAGCAGAGACGGACGGCATAAGCGTGTCAAAATAAATGTTAACTACATTGAACATGAATAAACACTATATAACATTCCAGTTCTCTACGGCATCTCTACAGCCAGCGTAAGGACTTATGGCCAGCCTTTTGTATTTCAATCTCCAAGTAATTGTTTTTGTCATCTAGTTCCATGCAAGCAATTGCTGATCAATAATGCTCACACATAGTTACTGCTTCAACTATTTCCAACTCTCACAAGTGTTGTGGTAGAACCGAGACGTTTATTACTTCAACTATTTACCCCGGAGACAATACGAATGTTAGATATTTCCACTAAATACTGCAATTCTTTCAAATATTTACACCGGAGACAATTCGTACTTCAGCAATTTCCCCTAAATACTATTATTCTTTTAATTATTTCAACCACACAAAACTGTTGCTTAACTGATTTAGTTAGTGCCAGCCAGAAAGAAGGTTTGGACCAAACAAAAATGGGTGGTGGAAAAAGGGAAGCATGAGTGTGTCATAGTAATTACTATAAGATGTTAACATGGTAGCAGAGATATAAATCAAATTAAAGGCTGTTTCCTAGGGTTTACAACACCGAGAAAGAATATAAGAGTGAATTCTATTAATGTTTGCAACACCGAGAAAGATACAAAGCAGAATTCTATTAATGTGTACAACACTGAGAAAGATTCAAAGAGTGGGCTTATTAATATTTACAACATCAAGAAAGATTCAAAGAGTGAGCTCTATTAATGTTTACAGCACCGAGAAAAATTCAAAGTTTGGGCTCTATTAATGTTTACAGCATCGAGAAGATTCAAAGAGTGGGTTCTATTAATGTTTAGAACACTGAGAAAAATTCAAAGAGGGGCTCTATTAATATAACACACCCAGCCGAGAAAAATTTAAAGAGTGGCTCCTGACATGTTTCCAGCACATATAATCTAAACTGATTTAAAATATATGTTCCAGGAATGTTTGCATCAGCTCCATAAACATTGACACAAATGTATAGTTGCCAATGTCAAGTATCTTGAAGGAAAATGTCAATGATTGCACTGCTGTTGATGTTTATATTATAAACACATTCCGGCAACATGTTGAAGCCACTTCGCACGTTGCCTAATAGTTTATACAGTCAAATCTCGGCTTTCGTTGTCGTCGATTTTCGTTGGTTTCGGTGTTCGTCGATTTTTTCCACGACAATATTTGTCTCGGTTTTCGTCTGTTGCCTCGGATTTCGTTGGCTTGCCTACATGATCTCGTTGCTAATTTTGCGAAAACAAAGGGACCCACGCGTGCTTCTGCTCAGTTTGGCGTTGTTTTTCGTTGCGTAAGCATCACTTGGTAATAATAAAATATGAAAACGGAATTAAGATTGCTGAAATCGGCCGCATGTACGGGTAGTCACCATCCACGATAAGTTCCATTGTGGCGACAAAGGAAGCAATAAATGAGGCTAATGTAGCAAATGGCATGAATGTGCTAACGAAACGGAGATCACAAACATTGAAAATGTCGAACAGTTATTATTAATTTGGATAAATCAACACCAGGTAGATGGCGATACTGTTTCGGAGGCAATCATATGTGAAAAGGTCAGACTGTTGTATACCGATCTCATTAAGAAAATTCTTGGGACGAGTGCTAGTGTGATTTTAAGACCAGCAGTGGGCGGTTTTAAACATTCAAGAATAATGGCATACATAATGTTACTAGGCACGGTGAAGAGGCGAGTTAGGACACGTTTGGGACCAATAAATGATATTAAACACTATATTTATTCTCTATAAAATGTGATTTTGGTATGCATTTTGGAGTGTCTAGAACGAATTAATTGGATTTACATTGATTCATATGGAAATAATTGTCTCGATATTCATCGGTTTCGGATTTTGCAGATTGTTTTCGGACAGATTATCGAGGAAAACTGAGGTTTGACTGTATATGCACGCCGGTCTCCCTGGCGAAGAAAATGACGACTTTCTCCGTAATCCCGTGTATCCACGTGAGACATCTCCTCACGTGATACATATCCTCACTGCACATCGAACCATTCAGTCCAAAAAGTGCTCGGATCCCCTCCTAAGCAAATCCAGCAGCGTGTAGCGGCTCACGACACCAGTTCTGTGTTGGTTTATTACTCTTCTTTGGCTTCCTGCGTAGCGTTCTTGTTTGGCTTGCTCTTTTTAACTTGCTGTTCTCGCAGCCTGACCATGATTGTAGATTCCCAGTCATCGCTCGGTTCTCGTAAACGACTTACTTCTCTTAGAGCATTCAGAATGTCTGCCTGGTCCATGGCTCGTCCGCCTTCCACGGTAGCTCTACCTGCAAGCCTGTTAGCCTGCTCATTCTCTTGTACACCCGCATGCCCTGGCACAAAGATGAAATTAATCTTTGCCAACCGAGACCGCTCCAGAGACAGCAGCCACTCTCTTCGGACCCACCCCATCTCTATCCTCCTGAGCATATTCATTGAGTCACTAAGGACACAAGCCCGATTGAATGTCTGTGTCTCGAGCCATGTTATTGCTTTACTTACTGCCAACACTTCCATAGTCAGGCTGCATGTGGTCAAAGCAAAAGCGTCAGACTTTTCCTTCACAGTTTTCCCTCCGGCCTGAGACCTAAAGGCCCATGAACTTCTCACTACTCGGACGACCGACCCATCCATGCATATGACAGCATCATCCTCTAAAGAATTCTCGAAGGTCAGAGCCTGTACTTCGCCTCCACAGCAGCTGTATTTTCTTGTCTGCATTTCCTGTCTAGTAGGATGCACACTGAAAAGGATGTACAGAACTCTGTTGGCACTTGTACCCACTCCTCGCCAGGTTCTAAGTCCTCAAGTGAACACACCTGATGAAGAATGTCTTTGGCTTGACCTATCCACGACTTTCCTCTTTTTAACCTGCTGCCCTTTACCTTCTTAATCTCGCTATGCAGTGGATGTTGTGTGTTTGCGTTGACTCTGAGATAGGCACGTGCTTGGCAAATTTGTATTCTGTCCCTCATGGTCGGAAAATCAGGAAGGTAGCGCATCGCCCTGCATGCTGTATCTCTTGTACGTCCAAGAATGATGCGCATGGCTTCGTTCTGTATCCTTTCCATCCTTTCTATATGCTTATGGCTGAGAGTCAGGATCGCCATCGCATACTCCAGAACAGAAAGGACCAGACCCTCGTAAAGAAGACATAGATGGCGCTGCTCGCAGTTTGCCGCCGCCATCACCCGCATCGCAGCCAAACCCCGCTTGGCCTATGTTATCACCTGGTCTACATGCTCTGTATAAGCTAGGCTTCGATCAAATCGTATCCCCAGGTAATTCATTGCCTGCGTTCTTTCCACAGTCCCTGAACCCAGATTTACAGTTGGCGTTGGGGTGTTGACAATATGGTTATATAAAGAGAACCATGTCGCTGTTGCCTTTGTTGGGTTGACCATTGCCCCAGCTTCAACACACCAAGTGCTTATGAGATTGAGTTCGGTTTTTAGTGCTACAGAAAACTGATCTCTGTCCTTACCCTGACGACACACTACAACATCGTCTGCATACGACAGTGTCCTCTCCGGTCCTACGATTTGCTCGCTGGTGATTCTCACAGTGTAGGCGTTGATTAGCACCGGAGATAATGGTGATCTCTGTGGTAGGCCAGAATATATTGTTGTTGGTCCAGAAGTCCAACTGCCACATCTAAAAACTACTTTCCGTTGGAAGAGGGTAGCAGCGATCCAGCTAAGGGGGAAAGGATTTACCTTGAGTTCAAGAAGCTGAAGCATTAAGAAATCCACTAGTACTCTGTTGTACGCATCCTCAACATCAATCGCTGCAGCAAATGTTTCAATGCCTGAGTGGAAACCTTCATAGACATCACGGGCAAAAACTTCTTCATTGGTCCAGGTGTCTCTTTTTGGACGGTACCCTCCCAGGGTAAGTGGGAAAACACAGCCTCTCCAGCTGGCTTGATATTTTTCTGGCAATTAACTTCTCCAGCAGCTTGCCTATTGTGTTCTGCATGGTTATAACTCGATATCCCTGAATTTTTGCGTAGTCTTTGCCAGGCTTCGGCAAGGGAATCAGATAGCTGTGTAACCACTCCTCCTTTATGTTAGCGCTCCCTATACAATTATTGTAAATGTCTGCTAGTTTACCTAGCTCGTCAGTAGACCTATTGATGTCATTGTATCTTATGCCATCTGACTCTGGAGCCATGTTGTTTGATCGTCGAAGCACAGCCTTGATCTCTTTGACTGTCACCGTGTCCTCATCTGAAATGTTCTGGGCCTTGCCCCTATCTGAGGTAACCTCCTTGGCAAGATTTCGGCCTCTCATGTCTGTCTGGTTGCTCTGCTCTATATAGCGTTCAAAAAGGGCTTTGCCCTTGTTCTCGTCAGTCCTCTGCCAGATGAGAGCAGCAACTTGGAAGTCAGAAATACTCTTATTCTTGACTACCCAACTCATGATTTTATGTAGTCGCCAGAACAATTTCAGTGACTTGTCTGTGCTTGCTCTTAGACATACCTCTGCCCATTTTTGACTTTTAACCACCATAACCATTTTTTTTTGAAGTAGCTTACTTTTGTGTGCAATCTCTCTTTCTAAGTGCGTAGAGGGACTAGGATCTAGTCTTCTTGGCGTTTTGCCATTTCCTAAACCACCCAGGCCTTGAACTAAGGCCAGAACTAAACTAAACTAAACTAAACTAAACAAAACTAAACTAAACTAACTAACTAACTAACTAGCTAGCTAACTAACTAACTGAACTGAACTGAACTAAACTAAACTAAACTAAACTAAACTAAACTAAACGAAACAGCTAGCTAGCTAACTAACTAACTAACTAACTAACTAACTAACTAACTAACTAACTATCTAACTAACTAACTAACTAACTAACTAACTAACTAACTAACTGACTGACTG